>JAUZSX010311709.1:0-39949 GCA_034780655.1 Idiosepius hallami | reverse complement strand
AATAAAATAAAAAATTAATTTTTTTTTTTTTTTTTTTTTTAGGTTTAGGAAAATGGAATGTTCTTTGGCTCTAAGCCAATAAAAAAAAAAAAAAAATTGACCAGAAGCTGAAAGTGAAGAATAATAGTTTTTTGTCTTGTTTTTTCACACTAAATTTTACACGTCAAAAACAAAGCACAATACCTCAGAGTTACTATCAAGATTCATGCTTCCAAATAATATGAGTGTAAAGGAAATATTTCTTGGGGAACTATTATCACTTAGAAAGTGGGGTAGAGATAACAACTTAAAAAAAAGTTAAAAACTATAATTTAAATATTCCATAAATAAAAATCTATTCATTAAACTTTCTTTTATTAGAAAGTCATAAAAAACTCAATTTTAGTTTAGAATAAACGTTTATAGATAATAATAATGATAGCATTAATTATAATAAAAGACTTTGTTATATAGGCTAGAACTTTTCCTTTTTATAATATCTTTCTAGTATTTGAAAAGAGTCAGTGATTATCCACCCACCTCAGTGACTTGTAACAAAAATGCCTAAAAGCATTAGAAAATTATATAGAAGATAATTTTCTAAATCATGTAAATGATACAGACTCTTCTAGGAAAATGAAAAACCTTGTCAAAGATTGGTAAGCTGGTCTCATGAATATATTCTCATTGGGTGCTTGACATTAATAGCCTTTAACTATATTACAAATGAATGAAAGGTTTGGTAATTTCATAACATTATAGTATTCAGAAAGCACCTCAGAGCTTAGATTGTGAATTTTTGGCCTTATAGTTAAAATTCACTTTTATCCTATACTATGACAATATCACACTAATGTCCAGTTCTGAATCACTATACTGTGCACTTGTTTTATCTATCTATCATATATATATATATATATATATATATATATACATAAATAAAGGAGTAATTCTTAGTATATGATACATACTTAGTCAATCACCAAATCAAGTTAGGCACAAGACCAGTTTTCTTAGTTTATATTTTTAGTAGATCTGGTATGTGCTTGTGTCCAACATCTCATAAAATTATAGTAAAAATACCCTGCTATAACCACTGTTTGGATTTATCACACAATATCAGTTTGGGTAATTCTACAGTCTCAGCTTTCAAATGTCATGTTGCTAGTTGTGTATGGCCACAAAGTTGGATTTTATTTATGTATGATATAAGTCACATGCACACTACTGAGTTAGCTTGTGATTTTTGCCATTAGTAGTATGTGGTTTGGAGAAAAAGAAAAAAAAAACAGGGAAATGTTTGTAATATTCCGAGAATACAGAACAGCCATTAGTTTCTCTTTTGCAGAAAATAGACTGGGAAAGAGAAGATTAGCACATTAACATCTTTCTGGAGGGGTCAGAGAATAAGGATTCTTGAAAAAGATTACACACACACATACACACACAGATGAGACAAAGTTTATCCTGAGCTTAGGTCAAGTTTAGAATATAATCCATGAGTGTTCAAGAATCTAGCAGAACTGATTGAATGCAAAATCATTGATAGATTAGTTATTTAAAAAGAAAACAGAAGATAGGTTGATGGTAGCTGAAAAATTGATCATCTCAAAAGTTGCATACATTCCAGTGTTATATTTAGTGTAGAAGTGGAAAAAAATCACAAGAACATTATTTTTTTTAAATACCTTTTCATGACCAGCTGACAAAATGAATATTCAGCAAGCGTTACGAACATCATTTAAAAGGTTTGAAATTATATTCAGAAAAAAATAGACTTTTTGTATAAAGTTAAATCATGTCAATCCAAAATATAAACCTTAAATTCATGATGTGCAAGTAAATAATAATAATAAAACATAGGATGCTATAATAAAAATGATGAGAGGCTGCAATTTCTAATTAATCCGTTTTACAATAAAAAGCAATGAAGACTACTACAATAGTAGTTTAGGACTAAGAAAGGTTTTTCAAAAAAGATCCTTGATTTACATTTTTCTCAATATGCTACCTTCCACAATTTTATATTTAAAAAATATATCAAATTCAGCGAGAAAACCAAGTGTGAACAGTGACTAAATGAATACTTAAGTGTGGGCAGTAAAGATAGAAAACTTTAATTTAAACAGAGTACACAAATTATTTCCTATACAAGTAACAAAAAATCAGAATAGAAGAAATAAAAACATTTTGCCTTAGAAAAATTTGAATTAATATCAAGACAACGTTGTTCCTGCGATGACTTTGGAAGAAGTAGGTAACGATAAAAAAAATTGGTTTTGAGAATGAGGGTGATGAATTGGGAGTCAAGTGAGGCTCTCAATTTTTGAAGTACATTATGTTAGGGCCAGGCAGGTGTTTGGTTTACAGTAGAAGGAAGTTGAAAGACTTGTCCCGATTCATCATTGTCAACAGCTTTTGGTCATGGCTGGCTTCCAGCTGTGTCTTCTTACTACTGTTTGAAGCTAGAAGAATCCTATGTACCCCTGTTCCATTCCACCCAGAACATGGGCCCAACAATCCAATCCAACCATCCTCTCCTGCCTTCAACCAGCAAAGAAGGCCAACAGTACAGACCCTCCATTCTCATTCATCATGCCCTGTCATCTAGCAATTTGCCAATACATTGCAACCAACTATTTTTTTTTTCCTTATTGACTGTTTGACACACCCATCCACCCACCCAAGTATCTTTCTTTGCTGCCTTTACATTGGAAAAAAAAAGTGCCAATTGATTAATTTTGCTTAAATATTTTTTAAAAAGTTTCTTTTCTATTCTTCCTTGGCAGTACCCCTAATTGGAGATTACATAACACTACATATTATCCAATAATGGCAAAATGATACAAAGTAATATTAAACATTATAGTATAGGGTATATAAAAAAGTATCCTAATCATAGGGATAGAGGATATGTAGATGAAGATGAAAAAACAGTGGTAGTCAATAGCCACTAGAAATTGTCAGTGTTCCAATGAGAAAATACATATTGTATAAAATAACTAAGATTGGCTTTACTATTGTGTTGAGTGGTATTTTTTAAAATCCACAATTTTAATCAGTTCTGCATTAACTTTTCACTGATTAGGTTGGTGGCTTGAACAGTTGAATTAGTTCAACACTGCTTTTGCTTAAAACCATTCAATGTATTTAAAAATTTTAAATACTCCAGAAATAAAGAATGCTTAAAAATTAGAGAAATGGATTTTAATTTTAGGAAATGGGTTGGATGCTAATAATGGGCCAATGAGAAATTGGGACACTTGAACCTTATATATTTCATTCTACCTGATAGTATTTTTCTTTTAAATAAATAGTAAACTCATCATGAAATGGTACTACAGAGTTTGTAGGAACTTTCTAGTTATTACTCATTAAATCTCATTAGAATATTTTTGAAAGCTAATTTATTGTGAGCCATAACAAGTAAATTAAAGTTGAAAACATATGGTAAAAATTTAAAGAGTGTGATCATCAATGAATATTTCTTGTGGTGTAGTTAGTTTTTGGTACCCCAATATTTAATGAGGGGAACCTATGTTTTGAGGCATGTTCGTTCGTTTGCGTTTTTCTCTGCAACCACCCGTTCAATTTTTCTGAAATTTTGCATAAAGTTGTAACTTCGGTCAGGTTAGAAAGTGACATTCTCTGATTTTTGAAAAAAAATATCGTTAGCCCCCCTAGGGGGTAAAAATGCTCCAAAACAGCAAAAAATAACCTTTTCCGGCCTATAACTTTTGATCCATCCGTTCAATTTTTCTGAAACTTTGCCAAATTGTGGAGGGTATTGTTCATTTCACAAATTGAATAGTGTTTTACGCTGGGAAAAATCTGTTTTGCGTCCCTCGGGGACTTTTAGAGCTAGGGGTACCACGCATGCGCGGCTTGTTATATTAAATGTCATGCTGAGCTTGATAGTTCCCAACTCTCTTTAAAGCAATATTATGTATTTCTTTGTTTAATACATTGTTAAATGATTATCATAAATGCTTAAATAGTGGACTTATAGTTAGAGAAGCGCAAGGACAAACTTGGAGATTATTTAAACAAAATATGTATGAATTGTATATAAATTTTAGGAAAATAGTTGCTAGGAGTTTCAGTAACAAAAATGGGTAGTAGATTTACATGGGTAAAAGAAAAACTATATAAAAAAAAAAAATAACACTGAAATATTCAGAACTTTTATTTGGAGGAAAAATAGTTGTGAGAAGAGGACTAATCTAAGTGCACTTTGTTTATCTGTTATCTTCATCTTTGTTATAAAGACATATTTTCAAAAGATGAACTCTTTGGCTTTTAACTGAAATTTATCTTAGGAAAGGGATAAGTCGATAAATAGACAGGGTGGGTAGGACAGAGAAACAAAAGACAAAGTAATTGAAAGAAAAAAAGAGGGAAAGCAGAATCAGGAAAGAAGAAGAAGAGAAAGAGTTATGTGAGTAAGAAGGAGTAATAAGTGGAGAAGAAAAACAAAACTGATTAAAAAAAAAAAAATGGGGGTGGTGGATAAGGTTTGATTTTTTATTTATTTAACTTTTTGCCCAGCACCTGCATGCATGCATTTGTACATTTGAGATTGTTGGAATGTGGCTATCATCATATCCATTGGCTTTTAGTTTGGGATAGTGAGCTTTAAGGGGTGGGACGGTAAGAAAGAGAAAGGAACAGATTGAGGGCATGGAGAGGAGAAAGAAAACTCAAGTGAAATACGAGACTAGTGTTTCAAGAAAACAAACATGTTATTTTAGCAACAACAGAATTAAAAAGTAACTTCAGTCACTTCAAGACAAGTGAAGAATCTTAAGACATTCCAAGTCAGTCAGAATGGAAGAGTGTGAAGGAAAAGAAAAGGCTGGAGACACACTGGTCAGCTGATTCGTCATTTGTGCAGGTAGCTGAATATTTGACAGCTGCTTAATTCCATTTGAAAACCCTAAACACGATTAAAGACTTTGCTGGTTCTTCAATGGCCAATGGCCCTGCACATCTCTACCATCATTCTAGGAATTATCCTGAAGCAATTTCAAATTGCCTTAAATGGATTAAAATACATGGCCAATTTTTTGTATATAAAGATTAGGAAAGAAAGCCAGGGTTGTTATCTTTTCTAAAGTGTATTCAACTCGCACAGAGCAATTGACACTCTAGGTCCAGAGAAACTCCCCAGCAATCAGTGTTAACTATGCGGTGATAGACTTTTCTCTTTATAGATACGCTTATATGTATTGATAGGCAATGTATAAACTCAGAATCTGGATTTAATGTTCTTTGATTGCAAGGAGTTGTTCTCGTAAAATGTAATGCTACTATCTGATAGGGATTTGAACTCACACTAGGATTAAAAAATCTGAGTATTTATTTGTCCTTGGCAATTGTTTTAAAATGTTTAACAAATCAATATTCATCTAAGTTTATTTATTTAGTATTTAATTTAGAACTTCAATGCTCTGTATCTTATTTCCTACTGTTATCTTGCTGAGCATGATTTAAGTTTAAAATTAAAAAAAAAATATTCAGATATTTAGATTAAAATCTTTGGTAATTTGAATAGGTTTAAGAACGCAAATATAAATAGTTACATAGATTTTGTTATAAACAGATACTAAACCTAATATAGAAAACAAATATAGCAGCTGGCGGTTTCATTGTCCACAGTAAATAATGTTTATGTCATTTCCTGAGTTATTTGCCATTAAATGGAAGAAAATGCATGGATGGAGAGGAAAAAAAAAAAAAAAAAAAGAAATTTAAAGTAATATGAAAAACATTTTTATACAACCATATATAGTTTTTTTGTTTTTGCTAAATGTTAAATTCTGTAGTTTTTTCACTTCTTTCCAACTTCCCACATCTCCCAGCAAAAAAAAAAAAAAAAAAAAAAAAAAAATTTAACTCCAATCTCACCAATCAAAACATTTCCCCCCACACTTTTTTTTTTTTTTTTTTTTTTTTATTAAAGTATTCATTTTTCAAAATTTCCTCCAGTGGCACAGGACTTCCACCCACCCCATAACCTTGCCTGTCAAACTAGATAATAATGAAAAGAAAGAGAGAGAAAAAAGGGAGCAGGTTGGGCATGACAATAAAAAAAATATTCATAAGATCAGATATGAGGATAACAAATCGAAAAAAAAAACCCCAAAAAACTCTAAATAACCTGAGTGAGTGAGTGAGAGAGTGTGAGAGAGAGAGAGAGAGTGTGTGTGAGAGAGAGAGAGAGAATAAAAGAATAGAAAGGAAATTTCCATGCCAACTGAATTAAAATTGAACACAACTGCATAGGTTCAAATGAAAACATTATGAATTTGCTTAAAAACTACAAAATAGGTCATTAATATGGGCTAACCTTATGAATATATATATATATATATATATATATCTCTCGACATAAATTAATTCGAAAGTTGTATGATATTTTGGACAAACTGAAGTTATTTGTCTGTTTAGGATAGTATAAGGGGGTCCTGCATTAATTAAAAGAGTGTTTTGGCATATTTGACACCCCAAAAAAAGTTGGGATCTTCTGCCATGAGTAATGAATGAATGAAAAAAAAAACAAAAAAACTTTGATACAACAGTAGAGCTGGAAGATATATTCTCAGCGGGATTTTAATGTCCCTGTCAAGATAGGAATAGTCTTTGCTCTGCTTGGCTGAATGTTGTTTGTCTTCTAGATGTTTCTGGAAAGCTCGTCCTTATACCCCATTCCTACACTGGCATAAATGTAACTTAGCATTCTCCCCTAAACTTATTCCCTCATTGAAAACATTTTTCAACTCTGAAATTGTAAACAATCTCAGATTTCCATTTGAAATTATCATCAATTCACTTTATCTTCTGATTTTGTTTTATATTTAACTTATTTTATGTTTTTTTAAAATTTACTTTGTTTTTATTTTTATTTATTTTATTCAACAGTGTTTTATTGAGTATAAAGGACATATCTTATTAAAAAAAAAAAAAACTTTTAAAATAATTGCAAAAGCTTAAAAAATAAATTATAAAAACAAATTTAAGTAAACTGTTAAACGTTAATATAATAATAATAATAAAAAAAGAAATAAGAGAGCTAATTAGATGTATTCCAACCAAAATTGAATAATTTTAAAAGTATAGCAATTTTTTTCTAATTTTTTGTCAGGAATTCAATTTTTCAAAATAAGACATTATTTGAAAAAAAAAATTTCTATTTCAAATTTTTTTTCAGAAACTATATTTTTCAGATTTAATGCAGAAACACAATAAACCAGTTAGCTTTGTAAATGAATCTTACTCAGCTAACAAGATAACTAAAATAGAGAAATGTTAACACAGAAAAGAATATAAAACTAAAATAAAAAATATTTCCTTACTTTTATAAATTTTATGTAACTAAAAACCATAAATATTAATTTTGAGATAGAAATGTATCAAAATAATTTAAACTATTTTAATCATGTGACAATAATTAAGATTAGATAATGACTAGGATCTGAAAGAAGGGGAAAAAAGATTCCCAATCAGTTCCAACCACAATCAAGATTATAATCTATTCCTGTGCATGTCAATATCAACACACACCCCAAACGCATACAAAAAAAAGCCCCAATATATTGTTTTCCTTTATGTGCACACGTGCAAATGTTATTTTCAGACTTTTGTTTGCATCTTTTTTTCTCTCTCTCTCTTTGTAGCTAATAGCCTGATGTTGTCTTAACTTTAATGAGAATGGAATCTTACAACTGACAAGATACAAGAAGATAGCAATCTGTGCAAGCCCCATGGCACATCAACAACATTATCTCTCTAAGGAAGTAGAAAAGGGGGAAAAATCAAATACACATCCTAGATTTCCTAAACACCTTCCTTTTAATCAAAATAGCTTCCCTTATATATATATATAAATATATATAAACACATGGGAAGGAGAAGTAGGATTGTGGTGGCAGCAATTGACATTTACAAACATACATACAGGCTTTCTTGCTGTGTCATCTTCCAGATTATTCTAAGAGCCTCCCCTCCCTTTTTTTTCATTCGGAGTGTTTGAAGTAAAATAATAAAAATAATTAAAGATTCAGATCTAGTACAGTGTTCACAATGTAAAAAACAAAGATAATTCATGCTAAAACTGTTTTTTTTCTATGTACCCAACTCCCTTTAAATCTAGACTGAATTATCATCCTTCACACTAACCAACACAAAACACGTTATATTGACATCTTTATTTATCTCAATAAAGCTGCCACTGCCATTTTGTCATTATTGAAATTAATTTTTGAAATGTAATTCATACTGCAAAAATAGGTGCTCTAACATCATACACTCTCTGCCTCTTCCATCTTTTCAGGCATCCTGTTTGTTCAGGATGCCTGAGCAGAGGCTTTGTGGACAGGGTTGAATGGGTTAAAAAAAAAGGTATACTGGAATCTACTAAAACAAATTAAAAGTGTGAATGAGTAGTATGTATTCCTATAACTATACACAAGCACACACAGATTGTACTGGACATGATCTTCAGTGTCAACATCCTCCTGTTATTAAGTTATTTTTCTATGCACAAAAGATTTTTTTTTTTTCTTATACAAAGAATATTCTTTTTTTTAAAAAAGAATATGCTTTTTCTTAAAAAAAAGAATATGCTTTTTTTTAAAAAAGAATATGCTTTTTTTTAAAAAAAAGAATATGATTTTGTTAAAAGAATATTCTGTATGCAAAGAATATGCTTACATAAAAAGAATATTCTTGTCACTGCCTTTGTGACCACCTGCTTTAGCCATCAGGTTTTGAGGGAACTCATAGGTTGGTTGCATACAACAAAAATTGTGAATATTTCAGTTTTTAAAAATCTTTTTTCTTTTTAAAATATCAATTTTTCTTCAGACTTGTATTGTGTGAGGGCTTAGAGCCATTATAATTGAATAAAAATACTCTTCACATAGACTAAAAGTATTTGGTAGCCCAATTAAGATACAAAATTAAAACTACTTACAATTTCTCTAAGTTGTCAAGTCCTTTGAAATCATCTGCCCTTAATTCCATGATTCCATTTGTTTGTAAATCCCTGAATAAAGAAAAAAGAAAATTTAGAAAAAGAATCTAAAAATTTCTGTGTCATATATAGATAGTTCTTTATGTATACATTAAATTGATGCACCTTCTATTGATTTATCAAACAAATAAACAATGCAACAGCCGCCTTTTCAAATGCAAATTACCATGAAATTTGATGACGACAAATTGAATATTCAAAACATATTGTTACTAAATTTTTGAACGCTGGATTTAACTCTTGTTTTTCAAATAAACTATATAACTTTTTGAGTGCACTATATTTTAATGATACACAGAACTTCATGATCAGCATAAGGATTAAAAAAAATCTCTATTATTGTAAACAAATTAGTGATTTATAGATTATTTCATATATTTTGGAGGTTCGTTGAAAAAAAATGCCTGTACTTAGCACACAAATGATGTCAAAAATGAATTTTTCAGTTTTGAAACTATTCAGAAAAACAATTGTAATAAAATCACTCACAATGGTTAATGGTCTTACAATATCTGACAAGCATTTATTCAAAAACATTAGGTTTTTTTTTTAGTTACAATATATCTTAATGACATTCAACATTAAGCACTTAGCCACTTTCTCAAACATCAGCTAAGTCTGATAAAACTAATAATATGTATAGATAAATTGTTATAACAGTAAAAGAAATTGAAAATTAAGTTTCTTGATATAATACATTATTCAATATAAAAACATTATTCAATACAATATTTAATGCTGTATTATTCCCTTTGTAAGAATTGGCTTGTAAACTTTACAGTTGTTACTAACAAAATAAATGTATATCAACTACAAGCTGATAAACCTACGTTAATAGCTGGTTTAGATTCCTTAACCCATGATAATCTTAAAGGAATGCCGTATGAATGGCCGGGATTATGTTATTAGGGGATTTTGAAACTGCAAAAGTTTAATTTTTTTTTTTTTTTTTTTTTTTATTATTCATGGATGATAGCTGAACATGAATGCATGAGAAAAAAAAAGGATCCTCCAATTCCCTTCCAACTTTTAAAATGGTCTCTTTAGCTATCTCCCATAATCTTAAAGAAAGGAAATTGCCATTATAAGCCACTAAAGGATTGGAAATATTTTAAACCCTAAATCCCTGACATAGCAAAATGAGCATCTTGACACTGCATTGTATTATACAACTAAATTAGGGAGGAAATATATGGTGTGTCTTTCTTTGCTTTAGATCACCAAGGCATATATATAGGCCCTTTAGGGTCGAAAAGGTTCATGACCTTGTTAACATAGGGTTTCCCCAGAAGGGAGGAAATACTCCGCCCCAATATACACTTTTATTGTTTTTTACTGTTAATATGTTTATCTTTATCTGCTAAATTTTTATTTATCCTTAGATTTTTGAGGTTTGATAAAAAGAACAAATATTGCATATGATCAGGATGAGGCAACCAAAATTGTGACAAAAACTAATAAGATTGAACAGTGGAATAAAAAACAGTTCTGTTTTCATGAATTGAACAGTTGGAATACTGATTAAAATTAAAGTTAATAGAAACATAAAATTAAAAAGTTTCTTTCTGTTTGAACTTCCTTGCCTGTACCAAAAAATCTGTCTGAACTCCCTTGCCTGTATCCCCACACACACAAAAAAAAAACACCCTCAGAAACCAACCAAACACTGGTCTACACTGTCTGGCTAAACATATACCTTTAATTCACAAAAAAAAAGGGAGGGGAAAAGAGATATTTTTCAGACAATCTGGGGTGGGAAAACTAAAGTGGGTTCTACATGATATCAGATCTAGTAGTTTAATTTTTGTTTATTTGATTGTTTGTTTGTATTTATTTCAGTAAAGGAAAAAACATTATTTGTATTGTCATTTCAAAAGAAAAGTTTTTTTTATAGGATTTTATCAAAGGCAAACATACAAGATTTGGATATCTTGCGTGCATATCGGTCTATAAGATAAAACAAACATGAATGAACGAATGTGGAAAAAAGAAGAGAAAAAGATCCCCCCTTCCTAGAGTATATTGCGCGCTCTTTCAAAGTGAGAAAGTGGTTCAACTTGAATCATGGAAACCTATAATTACCAGCTATGTTTTTGCTGGTGATCCCCTGTAATCTGCACAGGATGGATAGTATAACTAAAGATAGTCATGGCTTCCTCATATTAGCAACAGATGGCAAATTCATTCTCAAATACATATATATATATATATAAGGAAGAGGTCAGAAAGCTGTTTGGTTTCAACATATTCCCTGTTAATCTTCAGTTATTCTCTTAAATAATTCGGGGTTGAAATTAGTAGCAAAATATTTTGAAAATATTTTAATTAAATAAATTTTAGTAATTCATTAAATGTTTTTCATAGAAAGTAGTTTTTATCTAATTTCGGCACAAATTTTATTTTTCCTTTTTGTACAATAACAGTTTTGTCACAAAGAATTTATATGTGTATATGAAAACACCAGAATTCAGCCAATTGCAGTGAGCTACCTAAATGTGAAGGCATCTAATGTCTTAGTTGCAGACTTAAAGAGATTTGATGTGTAAAGTTAAAGGATTCCCATTGTCCTAAAACCTAACCTGTAAGTACATCGTACCTTGAACATAGTACATTAAAGGTTGATTTGTCTTTTTTTTTTTTTTTTTTTTTTAGAAATAAGGAACATAACTGTGGTGGTGATAGTGTAGTGATATCTGATACCAAAATTAGATTCATATTTTTAGGAAAACCGAGCTTTTAAAGATTGTATGAAAAATGAAGAAAAATGACTGATTTCTGCAACATTTTGAGGTTTTACTATTTTCAAAATAAATACAGTTCAAATTAATTTTTTTTTATATGAATTACAATGAATGGAAAATAGAGATTTGCTTTCATAAGAAAAAAAAAGCATTATTTTTGAAGGATTATTATCTATCAATAGATAGGAAATACCTAGTAAACATATCTATAAAATAAACTATCTTGGAAAATTAGAACCATTGCCTAAAAATGGTCCTGTTTTTTTCCAATTGTTTCTTCTAATGGACAAAAATTCCTTTGCATAAAGACACACACACACACAAAAAAAAAACAAACAAACAAACAAACACAAGTGAGATTGAAGTAGCCAACTACTTAAAAAACTCAGCTATCAGATGAACTACACAATTTAGCTCTACTTGTCAGCTTTACTTTGAGCTAGACAAAATGGTTAAGAAATTTGATTTAGGTCAGACTTGATGGAGAGCCCCCATGGGGTGGCTAGGCAGAGGGGGTGAATGAGCATGGCATAGAAAATGATAAGGGCACTGGTCCCAAAATCACCTGTTAAATTATAGACATTGAGTTGTTGTGTCCAGTCATGCAAGGAAGCACCTAAGTATTATACCATGCAACTGATGGCTGCAAAGCTCTCATTTGAAAAAAAAAGGTGAGAGTAGAAAAGAAGACCAAGGAGCTTTTTGATCGGTGAGGCATATAACATGGTTTGTTGGGGAGCAGATTTATTTCTTAAGATTACACACTACCTTAGCCAATTAACTTAAAAAATAGAAATAAATAAAAAAAAAAAAAAAAAAGAAACTACAAAAACAATTTGTTCCAGTTTTTTTCCGATAAGAAATTGCTTTTAGATATGCTTAGTAGGAGATAAACGTAGCTCAGTGGGTACCACGTTAAACTTGAGAATTAAAATGTCTGCTTGAAGCTCATTCCCTCTAATTGGAAATTAAGAATTAACTCTTTACTTTCTTTACTAATATCAACAGCAAAGTCCTCTACTGCATATTGTACAACTGAAAGGGTTTTGTTTTACACGTTGCAAATGAAGTCAATACTTGTGGAGGAAAATAATCTCAAAATTTTCAATGATAGATATTAATTTATTATTTAAAAAGTAAATAAATTAGTATCGATTTTCCTCAGAGCCTTTTATCTTTCTGATATTTTTACTGGTTAACAAATATAGAACATCAGGTTAGGATTTGTGATGGGGTTTTTATGTAGAAAACTGAATTCTATGGTCGATAATATTTCATTAATGATAAAAAAAATTCTGTTTAAAATGATTTAATGAAAACTTATTCTACAAAATTTGTCAAATGTCAACAGGTTTAGCACTACTTTGAAATTCTCCTCACAGTTTGGCCAATTTGTAAAAAAATGAATGAAACAATTGCAGAATTTATTAAAGATTTTTTTGAGAAAGTTTTGTCTGTTTTAAAAAGAACTAGAAAGACTTAATCTTTAAAAATCTTTTAAAATTGTTAATAGTTTATATATTTATATATATATAAACAAGTTATTTGTCAAAATGCAAAGATGATCAGGCTTTTCCTGGATTATTTATCTAATCATTATAAAACAAACTTAAAGTCATGATAAAGTTTAATTTGGAAGAAAAAACACTTATCTCAAATACTTGTAAAATGTAACAAAATTTGTTTAATTCACAACAGGGAAATGTTTTTAAGTGAATATAACTAACAAACCTTACTTACCCTGACTAATATACATAGTTCTACCTTCAAACACACCTGTCTTATGTTTTCTATTTAAAACAGAAATTGTCAATGAAATTTTAGATGTCAAACAAGCTAACATAGCACAAAGTGCAAGTAACTCATTTCTCATGTACAGGTGTGCAGAATCATTATTCTGAATACAACTGCACACCTGGTCCATGAAGCTGTGATAACTGTTATGCTGGAAAAACAAGTTATAGTCATAAATATAAACAGACACGTGTGTGTGTGCATTTATAAACATAAACAATGAAATAGACAAGGAGGCCTTTTTGCTCCCTCATTCATCACAAAATTTTGTTTATTGCCCATAAACTATTTTTAGTTATTTATTAAGACTCCATCTCCTGTTTATTTTTTCAAAACAAAATTTGCTCTTGAACCTTTTTCATTAGAGATCTTTCCAATTAAAATCCACTAATAGATATTTTTTATATTGTCCACAACATTGTATTGATTTCTACTTCTATTTGTCTAAACCATTCTAGGCACAAGGCCATTTTTATGTGCCGACTATATCCCTGGGCTTTAGTAATCGATGTTGCCCTTCACTTAGACAAGTTACTCTCCTGAGTTAACGAGTCCCCATCTTAAGGCAACTCAAGATAAAGGCAATGGGTTTGACTGGGTCTTGAAGTCATGTAATAAGATTCCAGAGCCCAAGCTTTGACCAATGCTTCACCTACGCTAAAACACAACAATATATCAATTTTTGTTTCCCTCCTTTCTTACCTCTATTTTTTCCTTCACCTCATCTTTTGTCCCAGGTCTACACACACACACACACACACACACACACACACACATACAATGTGAATATATAAGTCTCTAATTTGTAAGCCTTCAAATCCAAAGACTACTACTGGCGCTTTCCTATTTTTCAATAAGCATTGGGATGAAGCCCACCTCCTTAAAATTGTTTTTATTTTTATTTTTTTTTTAAGAAGTGGGCAAGTAGTAGCTAAAGGTGGAGGACAAAAAAAGTAGAGATCCACTCAGCAGCACATGCACCAACAAATCAATCTACACCTTGCCCCAATTCTCTTAGATACCTGAACACAAAGACCTAACCTGCACATTGCCCAATATTTGTGTATACACAAATACACACCTGAAGCCCCAACCCGCCTTAGCATTCTCTGTCTACTCTGTAGCCAGGACCAAGTTTCAGGTAAAAATGTACCACTTAGTTATTTAACAAAAGCCTTTGCATATTCTGCCCATTCACATAGCAGGAGACAAGCTCTATAGAAGAGGTGTAGGGGTAAGGCCAGGAAATGATGAAAGAGGGAGAGAGAGAAGAAAAGACAACCCTGCCTCGCCCAAACATGCACACTTGAAGGTTTTTACTTTATTAAAATCCCATCTGGTGAAGTGGCAATAGATTTGTCATCCATCTACGACAATAGACTTTAAACAAAAGACTTTCAATGCAACCAATTTATTTTTCTTTTCGAATTTGTCAAGAAAAAAAAAAAGAGAAGGCGGAGAAGGGCTTTAAATTTTACAAAGAGTGGAAAAAATGCGTGTACATGTGAGATTAACATCTTTGGATCCTGACTTAGAAAAGCTACCAACTAGTCAACCAGACCTGTTATATTAGAGGATATAAAGGTCGAAATATCATTGTGTCTTATTTTGCCTTAGGTTACAAGGGCTGATATATTGGCCCTTTAGAGTCAAAGGATTAAAAAAAAGAAAATTCTTTGAATTTAATAATACAAGAATGACTGAAATAATAATCAACAAAAGTGACTTATGTGTCCAAAATAAAAATAATCTTTTTTTTTAAAACTAATTCTGGTTAAAATATTCTTAGGATACTCTAAAAACATCAGTTTAGTTTTACCAGTATTGTTCTATATCCCCACCCTCGGGTGATGATATCTAAAAAGTATTATGTGTATGTATTTATACTTATTGGCACTCAGGGTGCACTGTTTTTCCTTTTGGACAAGATGTTTGGTTGAGAGGAGTATTGCTTTACCCAAGTATGTTTATGAACCAGCGGTTTTTTTTCAAGAGAATTTTAATTCACAATTCAAGAAAATATTTTATATAATAAAAAGGAAAAATATTTATTTATTTAATATGAATACGGTTAAAAATTGGTATACTAAGAAAAATCAATAACCATTTTCTATTCAGTAGAATTAAATTTTATAAAATTATATGCAAATCAGAAATCCTGTGGGTTTTGTTTTGGTCTTAACTATAATTAATGAAAAAAATAATCAAACTCCCAAAACTAAATAAAATAAATAAATGAATGAATGAATAAATAAGATATACTAATTATTCAGCCTGATCTGGGATATTTTCAGGATATTTTGAAAATAATGCAGAAAATGGCTTTTACATTTATTTAGTTGTTACATAACAAAATTTATTCTTTCTAATCAAATCTAAGTTTTTATCCATTAATAGAGCTTAAAATATTTTTTTTTTTTTACTAAAATTCATTTTCTTCATAAAAAGAAAAGTTTCATATGCAATTCTGCATTGCAAAAAGGTTATGTCTGTAAAATTCCAAAAAACCAACTAAAATTATAACAAACATGTATTTTTGTCTCAGTGTTACTTGATTTTGATTAATTCATTTTAATGTCAACTCACAGGTGAATTATGCATGGACCTTACATAAAAAAAGGGGATACATTTCTTTTTGCCTTAAATTTTTTTCTTATGTTTTTAAAATAAATCTTTTAAAACACTTGAAAGTTTTCCCTCTGAAAACAAAACAAAAAAAACACCATCAAAGAATGCAGGAAAATCTTGCTACTTAACTGCTTTTAACTAGCAATATATGTTTTATAGCCTCAACAAATTAATTACCTGTACCAGTTAAAGTAGGTGGAAAAGAGGAGGAGATGGGAGAAAATTGGTAGGTAATCAGATAAATGCAATTATGATACATTTTTATCAACCTCGTAATTTATATAAAGTGATAAACATGACACAGCAAATAATAATAATAAAGACACTAATACCAAGATTACATTTAATACTAGGGACAGACCAGACTGGAAGTTTATTCAAGCTACAAATCACTTATGTTAGATTAAATAGGGTAATTTTTTTCTCTCTTCTCTTTTTTTGAAACTGAATATTATAAAAAGGTACAGCAGGACAAGTAATAAAGAATATCTCTAGCTGATCTGTAGAAGAAACCTGTTAACATTGGTAAATAGCTCACTCATTAAACCCATTCATGTCCCATAAAGAGAAATTGTATAATCAAATATCTAGGAGTAATGAAACAATCAACTTAACTTGAAGACAAATAGATTTTGAAAAATACATGACAATAAAACTGACCAGCTGACAGGTTATCAAACCAGTTAAGATTAAGTGACAAAGATTATTACCTGTAACATGTTGAAGGTATTGTTTTGGTTACTATTTGAAAGTGAACAAAAGAATAAATATGCTTGGAATTTTAGATAAAAGAGTTTTGTTTTTGTTTTAGTCAGAGAGCAAATTTCATGAAGACTAGAAAAATTTGAATTTTTGTATCATTTACACCTTTTGCAAGAGTATGAAACTGATTCTTTTTATTTTGTTTTATATCAACCTTCTTAGATCAGTTAATGCCGAGAACAATCATTTTTTGATAAACGTTATTTCTGCTCATGCATTTTTTTTTAAATAACACAATATGCATGGATGGAGGCAATATTGAGATTTATATATTTCCCAAGGGTATTAGCCCAAATGTGAAAGTAAACAAAATAACAGGGATTTGAACCAGTGTATTAAAGTTCTGAAAACTGCCTATCCACTATCCCAAGTGAACCTTCCCCATTAAACTGATACAATTGAATTTGAGCAATTCCTAAATCCAAGCTTTTACTAGAAACATAACTTATCTGGGGTCCCTTTATTTTTTTCAATGGTTTGGGTAGAAAAATGTTAGAATATATTAGGGGTTAGATGCAAATTTATTTATTTATTTTTGTGGTAGGAGATGTCCCCCCAAAAAGTTTTATATGCCATTTGTCAGTCCATCTGGCTGTTTATATGTAATCAACCAAACTGACAAATACTGTAGTTATTTAATAAGACAAAAAAAAGAAAAAGAAACACTAAACAAAAGCCCAAAGCATTTGACATAGAAGCTAGAGGGCAAAAATATCAATAAGAAAAATTGGATTTGCATTTCTTTCTAAAAATACCAATAGTTTATACAGCAACAATGATAAATGCTAAGTATATAGGAAAAAGAAATATAGCAGTATTGCAATGTCCAGTGTTGAAACTTATTATTAAACTCTCTTGCTGACCATCCATTTCTCCATTCCCTTCATGTTAGGCCTTTCAACCTCTGTAACCCATCCCCCCAGTAGTGCAGCTGTCAAGTTTATTTTTGAGGGTGGGGATAAAACAAGGAAGAGGGGCAGTGGAAAGCAAGATAAGTGATAAGGTTAACAAGTTTCATCATACAAACATTAAGGATTAAAGTCAGTGGTGGGGAGGTGGACCTGGGAGAGAGAGAGAAAGTCAAAGAGAAAAAGTCTTCTAGCCTGGTGTCCATTTGAGGAAGTGGCTATGTTGTGGGTAGTGGTCCTCAATAGAGCAAACCCAATAATGGATAGAGAATGACTTTATTGACAGGCCTGGTCAGAATTAGCTTTTCTCTGAATACCATTTGCTATTTTATAGAAGTTTCTCTTTGAATGGCTGGTGTTGGAAAGGGAATAGAGAAAGGCATATATATTCATGGTAAAGAAAGATAGACAAATACAATTGGTAAAAAAGACACGAGAGAGAGAGAGAGAGAGAGAGAGTGTGTGTGTGTGCAAATAACACACAATTGTAAGTCAGGGAGGGAGGGAGAGAGAGAGAGGGATTGAAAAAGTGATGGGAGAGAGAGAGATAGTGATATGGTATGAAAGGAGAGTCTAACATACACATGGCACTGATAGAGAGCACAACACACATTCAGTAAAGAGAGACATACAACATAAAAGGAAATAATCATGTAGATTTCAGTGAGAGAATGAACATATAGAGCACTGAGAGAGAGAGAGACAGAGAAAAAAAGTCACACATATCAATGAGAGAGAGAGAGAAAGAGAGAAAAGAGTGAAAGAGAACATACTGCATTGAAAATTCATAGTTATTGACTAAAAACGGAAGATATCTGAGCAATGGGTCATGGCATGGTCGTATGAGTATTGGGAATGGGGAGAGAGAATGAAACAGAGTAAATTCCGTACAACTCTTGTGTTAATCCATGCTACTCACACTTAGAATAGCTACAGAGATTTACAGATCTATACCCCCCCAACTCCCTAGACCCTTTCATAAAAGCCAAAATCTGTGGCTTCCAGGCAATGGACTGTAGGCTACACTCAATATTAATAGAGAGAGGACAATAGATTGTAGGCAATGGTCAGTGGCAGAAGGAGTCAATGGGATACCAAGTTTCTTTCTTGGATACCACCAAGAAATAGGGCCTGTTGTAAACACTTAATGGTTTAAGATTTCATTACATTGGACAATACTTAAAATACAGCACCTGAGGTTTAGCTTATTCAGATTTTTTTTAAAAGATCTAATCATGTTGCAATAAGAAGTGCCAGAGTGATAATTATTTTAATAATGATAAAAAAAGAATTTTTAATTAAAAAAAATTATCTCAATTAAGTTTTTAAAAGAGAATTGTAAAGTTTATTTAGACTATTTTCTCAACTAACCATTCAAGTACAAATAAGATTTAACTAAGTTGGTAATAATTTAGGCTGTGACAATGCATTTTATTAAATAATATTGTCACATCTCTACTCATAACTACTGAGATTGAGAGGTTATTTATAAATCAAAGGAAAATTCCTAAAGTTCTTTTATCTTTGTATTAAGTCTCATAACCAGTCTTCTCGATAAAGCAGAAGGATAAAAAAAAGTGTTTTTATGGAATATAAATAACTTTATGCTGGATTGTTTAATACCAGAAGCATATTGTAGTTAAAAACTACATATTGTAAAGTTCATAACTTTCCCAACTATATCTATCTTAGGACCTTTCCAAATGATAAAAAAAGTTAAAACAAACAGAACTAAAAGCCTATCCAATACATAAACTCATTTTGTTAAAAGAGTAAAAGAATAAAATTGGGAGGAGATGCTGTGTAAGCTTCCTTTATTGTAATTCTATATTACACAAGAATAATGTCAGGCTGCGAAAGTGCTGAAATGATCAAAAGAAAAATTATTCCTAAACCAACATTGGCCATTCTAATTTTAGGTGACTTAACTCTCCATTGTAGTTAGTGTGTAAGCATGTGTGGGTGAAGCATCTTTCAATCCATCAATTCATACTTTCAAAAGAAACCAAACAATATTTATACTAACAGAAAACCCCTGCTCTACTCATTCCCCAAAGAAATGATGAATGGCTGTCACTCATCAAGTTGGCTACAGTAATTAATATGTTATGCAATTTTGAGATGTAGCCATATATATATATATATATGATTTTTATCATAAGAGTATAGAAGGGTGATACATTCAACAAATACTTGATTTATTCTTCATAACTGCCTTGATTTATCAGGAATGGGGATGGGTAACTTTAAATCATAGCAATGTTTGATAACCACAAATGTATGCTCATAATGTTTTTGTTTTTTTGTTTTTTTTAAATCACCCTTTAACAAATAAAAAAAAAAACTTAAAAATGAACAACTATTTGAATTTGTTTAACTAATAGAATTTATGATAGTATTATTGATTCTTTTTCAACATGGAGTAAAAGAATCCATACTTTTTAGAAAATCATTCACTAATCTTTCTCATTACTTATTAAACTGTGGAAATTAAAAAAAAAATCATACATAAGTTTCTTTGTTTTTATGGAATATCAACTTTTATAGTCAAGCCATTGACTGCTTGAAATCTTTCTTCTAAACAAACCTTTAGAAAACACATTGGTTAAGACAAAAGTAGTACTGAACCCCCTTAACCACAAATGTTGGATTAGTTCAGTAGTCAATGAAAATCTTAAAAACAATTGCTGGAATCATCTGACATCTTAGGAATAAGTTAACTACTATACCAGATCAAAAAATTATAAAAAAAAAAACAAAAAAAAAACGAGATTATATATAAATACAAATAAAATTTTGAAATGATAAAAAAAATTTAGATAACAAATACCTAAATTTCCATTTTAATATTGAAGTTTTTAACAGTTAACACAGCTGAATGAATAGAGAGAAATTTTTTTTGGACTAAAATGAAACTATGTTTTTTAACATTTAGTCGAAAAAACACTTGTCAAGACAAGCTGAAGAATTTTTTTTTTAAGGGAGTTAATATTATCAGAACAAATGGGACAGCAATTCCACATGTCCACAAAAAATGACACAGAAATATCCCTTACCTATTAAGACACGTTTCTAGAAAAAGATGAAAAAAAACAATCCCATATAAATTCAATTTCTAAAAAAAACATATCAAGAGAAACACGTCGGTGGAGCATTGGTAAAAGCTCGGGCTATGAAATCGTATTACACGAGTTCAAATCCCAGTCAAAACCATTACATTCACCTTTAGCTGCCTTGGGCAGATGGGACCCGTTAGCTAGGGAGGGCAGGATATCTAGGTAAAGGGTAACACCGAATGTAAAAAGCCTGGGTAAGAGCACGTAAAAATGACCTTGTGCCAAACTTGGGTTGTTGCCCGCCAAGTAAATATAATATCAAGAGGAACTTTCAGTATACACCCCCCACAAGAAAAAAAATCCCCAATCATAGTTTAATTATTTGCTGTTCAAATACCATTTGAAATGCTTTTGTTGATCCAAAAAATTTTTTTCTTCATAATCATTAACTATTTATCTTTAGCATTTTGGTTAGAAGAGCAAACAGTTTTTCATCTCTTTGTTACTTAAACTTACCACATTATTATTATTATGATCAGTTCCACTCCAACTCAGATATAAGAGTAAAGCAAAAGCATATGTATAAAATAAATAAAAAAATTAATTACATTAAAAGCAAAATGGTAATTTTTTTAAATATATTTTTTAATAACAAAGATTTTAAAATGGTTTTTAACTTAACTGAGGATTTATTAATAAAAACAAAAAACATTAGTATTTCACACACTAAAATTTAAAAAAAAAAAAATCTTTGTAAATTAGGGAATTAAATTTTAAATCATAAATTTAAAAAAAAATTTTCAGAACTACTAAACCCTAATAAGATTATCTTATTTTGGCTGTTTGTTTTATGACATAACCCTTTTCTAGTGATTTAATTGTAAATCAAAATGTGCACAAAGATAGTAGCATAAAAGTTTCAAGAAATGGAGTTTGTAAAAATATGTCAATTTTAGCTATAGCTTTCTTAAATGATAAAAACAATCGCAAAGTGTATAAAACTGAAAGATTAAACCAATCCTAAACTATTCACCTAAACTTAAAGAAAAAAAAATTGACAAATTGCTTAACAGAAGGAACAAATCATAGGAAAAAAAAACAAAAAAGGAGGGGGGACACACAAAACTTTACTCCCTCCCAGTATTTTGACACTTGTGTTTTTGTTTAAGGTTCTTTTAAATGTGGAGAGTTGAAATCTATTTTTATTTTGCTTCTCCTTCTGTTGCTTACCCCAACTCCCACCTAGATACAAACTATCTAAGCTTGAGTCCTAAGTACTCACCCCTAACAACTCATTCTTTTGGTAATCAATATGTTAAGAAAGGGCAGGGAGGGAGAGAAAGCCTGAGAGAGAGAGAGAGAGATCAAGAGAGAGAAGTAGGTTAGTGCTCTTTGGTCAGTAAGTTTAGAGTACCAAAGGAAAAGAGAAGTCAGAGTTTCAGAAACAAAAGAAACTATTTTACCAGATGCCAAAAAACTGAAGAATTGCTACAAGATTTAAGAAGAAATAAACAGATAAAATTATAAAAGGCTGTAAAGAGAAAAGCATTATAGTATAAATAATATTGAAAAAAGAAAATTTAAAAATGTTAGTATACATAACATGTGAGTTATGATCCTCAGTTTTATATTTGTAAAATTGACTAAGTTTTTGTCAATTCTTATAGATGCAAACTATATTTCACATAATAAACATACAAATTAAATCAAATTTCATTTCAAAAAAAGTTTTAAAATTAAATCAGAAAATTTAACTTATATATATGCTTTACAATTTAAAGAATTTGTTTAAATGTACTATTATGACAATAAGAACACTGCTAGCAACGGGACTTACACTATTTTAAGTTATAGGATTAAATGAAAATAAGTTTATGAAGTAACAAAAAAAGTTACACAGTACAACAAAGAATATACATTCAGTAATTAAGTAATTGTATATTAAGTGTGGTATTCCTTCATTCCTTTGGCATTCCCTTGTTCCCTTTTCAGAGTCTTTTATCATTATAGACTGGATTTGGTTCATGAACACAATTCATCTGTTTCATCTTTCTTCTAGATATACATGAAGTTTGCTGTTGCTTCCTTTATTTATTCCTTTGAATTTCTGTTTATTTTCTGGTTTATTTTATTCTGTTTGCTAACCCTCTCATAAAAGGCTCCTTGGAAATAACAAATAGTGATAATTTATTAGGTTTTATAGCAGCTTTGGTGTGGCCAGTTCTGACTGCTGGTCATCATTAGTCCAGGGGTTAGAAGAGGAAGTAAAAATAGAAGCACTAATAGGAATCAATAAACATTGTCACTGATGAGACACCAGCTGAACCTTTTGAAAGTATCAGATATAGAATAAAAGCATGAGAATAAGTGTGGCTAAGCATCTGGACACAAACATTATGACAGAAAAAAAGGGGTTATAATTAGGAAGAAAACTCATTTAAACAAGATTTACATCATTCACATAGAACTTATAAATCACATTTCTAATTAATACTAAAATGATATTTATTTCTGTTATGAAAGAACACTTGTGTACACACACACACACACTGGCAATGAAAACTTTAATAATTTTTTTCTCTCAAATTTTATTGTAATATTACCATTGATTAGAAAATTATTGATTAGCTTAGAGAGCAAATAGTCATTAGTGGTTGCCAATTTCTTTACTCTACATTCATCAGACCATGAGTTAAATTGAGTATACTCTATTTATGAATATGGTAAGTGTTCATCTTATTATGCAAATAAGGTGAAAAGATGTCCTTAGTAAACTTCAACTTATGTGGTAGATTTCAGCTCTTAATGTAAAATGTCTCATAGCAACATTTAACAACAAATGTTTAGTTTAAAAAGCAGACAATCAGTTTATTGAGATTCTCCAATCATGAGGATAATTGCCAATGTCCCAGTAGAAATCACCAGCCAAGGTTAGGAAAACACAAATATTCCAGATTTGATAATTTAATTTAGAGACGATGTGTGTGTATGCAATCAGTTCCAAATTGAATTTATAAAGCAAGAAAATTTAGTATGATGCTTTTTCTTTTAGAAAGAGAAACTGGATCTCTAGTTACAAAGATAAAGAGTCATAAGAGAACAGAATTTTATTTTCAATAAGAATATGTTTATCAAGGGCAACAAATTATCAACATGCTGCAGATTAATCAGTATTAGCTTTTTAAATCATTAATTTGTTTGTCATAATCTACCATTCTTTTTATAACAACTAGTAAGTTTTTGCTTCTTCTTGGATACCACCAAGAAATAGGGCCTATTGATTACTGAATCATTTTTCTCAATTTTTTTTAGAAGCAAAATAATACACTATAATCCTTTAGGATTTTGACATAAAAAGCAACTAAAAATACGTAATTAGCAAAATTATCAATTAGCCTATAACAAAGGGCCTTAGTATCGGCTGTGTTGTTTTTTTGCTAGGTTGCCAGGACCGATATACCGGCCTTTCATAGTTAATAGGATTTACAACAGTATTTCTATTCTTGTCAATAAATGGAATAGGGCTAATATGGGGATCCCTAACTTTCCTATGGTTAAATGTTATAGATGAACAGTCTCGATTTGAGTGCTTGTAACAGAACTTCGTATTAAAGAGTAAATAAGTGATGAAGTATCAGGGTAAACTGTTTTTCCAGATTCTTTCTTCAGCTTAAATATCGGACTGCAAGAAAGGTTACACCAAATATTTTCTTGTAGACTTCTCTTCTCTCACCATTTTTGTTTTCATTAAGTTCTTATTTCTTTTCTTTCTCCAAAAAGAGGGAGAAGAAAAGGGATACTCAACTCAGTCAACCCTGATAATCTTTCAGCCTTCACTTAAGCTTCGTCTATAAGTGTCAAAAGTTAAGGAATAAGAGAGAGAGAGAGAGAGAGAGAGAGAGAGGGAGAGAGGAAAAAAAATCCTTGATGTAAAAATTGTCAAAAGTCAAACTAATTCATTGAAAAAAAATTTTGTAAAATGTTCCCCAAATCTTTTTTTTCACAGACTCGGAATGTAAAAAAAAAAAAAAAAAAAAAAAAAGTTTGTATGAGCAAGGCAGAAAAAAACAAAAAAACTTTAGTCTAAATTTGAATTGCAGAATATTTGACAGCACTTTTTTGGGGGTATTTGGAGGTGGGATGTTGGTAACCATGTCATTTTCAGTTGGCAGGCTCTCGTCTAAAACTTACCAATACCAAAATTGAATCATACACACATACATACATATACACACACACAACTATACATATTTCAAATTACTGACTATAGTCCTGGTCAGTAATTTTGATAGTATTTTTTTTTTCTCTGGAGATAATACTTAGTCTCTTATAAGATGTTGAGAAAAAATTAGCCTTAATGATAATATTCAATTTTCATCACACCAAAAAGTCCATTATGACAAAAAAACTATTAAGTCATAAAAGATACAGTATATTAATGTATTCATTGTGTTGTATATGATGAAAGAAACATTAGTCTATTAATTATTAGTTTACAAGCAGTCAGCACTAAAAACTTTAAAGAGGGTTTGTGGTACAATTAAACAGAAAAATAAAATTCTAGTTTCTTTCCATAAAATGGTTTGTGCGATTAAATTGGCATAATGTTCAGAACTGACAAAATCATATTTATTGAATATCAAGGTCAGTGAAATAACTAAATTGATTTTTAAGAATGGTTCTAGGGTGGTTGAAAGAAAGAAAGAAAAGATTGGGGGTGGTGGTGAAAGATTTTTACATAGTCCATTAATGTTATCCATAGGAGGAAAAAAAAGGTTAGAGTCAGATCTTTCCTGTAATAGTCTGAGAATAAAAACAGATTTTCTATTACAAAATAAATTCTAAATTTATTACTATATTAAAAGGTTACACCACTAGAATCATAAATTTTAGATTTATTTGTTTTAAGACATTTCCAGTAAAGACATTTAACATTGCAATCAATTTTTTTCTTTATTTTGAAACAAACAAACTGATGAACACACTTTTTCTAACATTTGGCATGGGCAAATAAATAAATATCACTAAAGTTTAACCTCTAAGAAAAAGTGTAAAGCAGTTTCACTAAGATTAAAAAAAAAGGGTACATCAATTAGAAGAACCACTGTTAACTGATTGAGCTGCAAATTATAATTTAGTTTTTTTTTTTTACCTAAACTAAACTTCTAAATAAATGGAACTTTTGTGTCTGTGCTTGTGAGTTCATTTGCTCTCAACTCTGTAAGGAATGGTTTAATTTAAACAAAATTTTACACACTCTTACAGTCTACCATTAAAAGAACTTTTTGCAAGTTTCCTGACAACAAGACCCCTAAACTACTTTACCAATTTTTGGTCTAGAGACTTAAAATTGTATATACAAGGTATTTAGACCCATGGAACAAATTCAATTTGGTTTTAACTGGGAGGTTTTAAGTAATCAAAGCATTATAGTATTAGTATAATCTATTTCCATGTTCTGTTGTTCTTTTTTTTTCAAAAGGTTTATTTTTGTTTATAATCACACACACACACACACACGCACATCCATGAGAGAGATAGAGAGAAAAATACAGATACAAATTTCTAAATTGATCATCATTTGCAGATTTAATGGATTTTTGCAACTGTCAGTTTCTTGCTTATGTTTTCCTTCAGACTTTAATGCTTTTGTAGTAAAATGACCATCATCAAAAGCCACTGGCTATAGGTCTAGACCCACCTATTTCAAAAGTAAATACTCAATATCACAGAATGAATATTTTCAACTCATAAAAATAGTAAAAATAATTCTATTATATTAATACACATACATCTTATTTCATAAATGTATCTATGTGCATTAGTGTATGTTTGTACACAGAGCTAGTCCAGTGCAAATAAAATGGCTACCGGGCCCCAAAGGATAAAGAGCTGTACATTAATTGAAGATAAAATTTTATCATTTGAATAACAGAGAGAAATAACAGACTATTTCATTGGCTCTGTGCTTTGCTTTTTCTTATCTCGATTTGTGTCCAATAATAATTAGAATAAATGATAACGATACTGCTATTTATTTGCAGTCTGAAATAGACTTGTATTCCGCACAAAAGGCTAAGATTTTCTTTGGAATATGTACAATATCTTCTACCCTTCAAATCCAGGAGGAATATCTATTATATATGCTCTGCGCTCTGTCGAGTTGGCATCTGAATATAACGAGATATTTTATTCAAAAGCCCCCATGTATCAAATGGCTCCTTTTTTTCTTATCCTTTCTTTTTTTACAATCCAAACCTTTCTAACATACTAAACAACTTACAGTGGCACAATACCACAAAATGAGATTCATTTTTCAAATCCCACTTCATAGAAAAATAAAGGTAAAATATAGGTGTTTGAAATACAAAAAAGTTTATAAAAGAAAGAGAGAGAGGGAGAGAGAAAGAGAGAGGGTAGGGACAGGACACACACACACAAACAGACAGACAGACCAGAAGTAGGAGTCAGATGGACAAATCTGAATTTGATATAGGTGGGGGTAGCAATGGATAAAGGCAGTCAGTTGACAGATAGACACACTGTTGGGTGGGGGTTGAAGCTGAGATTGAAAGGTATTAATATTTCTTTATGCTTTTTGACAAATTTTAACTACTTAAGGGCAGTCTAACCATAGTTTTAATTCTTAAAGTAATGGATCACTTTGTATCATCAAGTTTGATTTCTTTAACTTTGTTTTTGTTTTTTGCCTATTTTATGGTATATCAGTTGTAATGATCTTAATTCTGGTTAAAGGCTGTGATCTGGATCAAAGTTTATTGGCAACTGCCCATTGGATAAAATACACATTGAGAGAGGAGATAAAAGACAATCCAAAAAAAAGAAAAAAAACCCATTAAAATCACATCATTAGTTTGTGTAAAGTTATTACCAACTCATAATAATTACATAACTCTGTGACAGAAAGAAAGATAATAATAAATCAAAGAATCCTCCACTTGATTGCATAAGTGAAAATAATGCCTTCCAACTCTGGTAATTGTTAAAAGGCTATTAAATGCTAACAATCAACACAATGTATTTTCTCTTCCGCATGACTGCACTGATCTTAAGGCAGGAGGTTATAATTTCCATGTCTAATTATAGAGATCTGTTAAATTTTATTACCCCAGAGCACATTGAGTACAAAGGGCAGAGTGGATAGGTAAGACTGGGTTAGCTGAGAAAGAGAAGAGAAAAGAGAGAGAGAGATGAAGACCAAGACAGAAAATGGAA
This sequence comes from Idiosepius hallami, assembly GCA_034780655.1. NCBI lineage: Eukaryota > Metazoa > Mollusca > Cephalopoda > Idiosepiidae > Idiosepius > Idiosepius hallami. The sequence continues at coordinate 11,811 of JAUZSX010311709.1, read as the reverse complement.
ACTATAATGAAGAACCGATGCATAAAGGCCAGAAGCAGGTTAACAAATGATAGAGTGATAGAAAGAAAGAACTAATAAACTTAAAACAGTTAGTCAACCAAGTGTTAGAGAGAAAAAAAAGGAAGAAAATTAAGGAGAATAATCACAAAAAAGTTCCATATTTCGTGATTGTATCTTTATGGGTCACTGGTGTTCTTCATAAGCCTACAGAGTTCCCAATACCACCATCCATCCACCCTATCAAGAAACTCCAGCAATAAGATTGTATTGGAGTAGTAAATAAGTAACAAGGTGTCATAGTTACAACTTATTTATTTTCTAAGATTACAAAGTAAAACTTGATTCAAGAAGGAAAAGAAAAATGCGCTCTTTATGTTGTTGCCAAATCATTAGTGGTTATACAATTTAAATAGGTAAGTATATTTAGGTTTTATTTTTCTTTTTTTTCCACCTCACAAGGTTTTTGAGAGTGTTTAAACGTCTTAGTTTGAAACCTGAGAAAATAAATACAGGTAATTAGAATATTTTATAACTAATTTATTTATTACCTTGATATAGGCTTATAAATAATTCATAATCGAGACACAATGCTTTATGCAAAGTATAAAATCCTTTTATAAATGCATAAATATATAAACTCACACTCGTTTGATTAATGTGAACACTGGATAAACCTCATTTGGTGATTGATGAACTTCTCTGTAACTAAAAGAGGTCTTATAGAGTTGGTGCATTTTAGTAGAATTTCATTTATCATACAAATCTTGTTAAAAAGAACTTTAATCCTTTTTATTAAGGATCTGCTTTTATTCTTTTTCATGTTTTCTAACTAGGGCATTTGTTTTGGAGTCTAAAGTTCTTATGTATTTCCCCAGCTTTCCAAACGTTTTTTTGGTCATTGTGGACCATCCTCAGGGTGGTTATATGCCATTTTGGATGTGTGTGTTTTTTTTTTTAATTTGTGGAGAGAACATACAATAAATAAACAAAAAAAACACATACATCTTAAATAAGACAACCACCCTGATGATCCCAAAACTTATTTATTAGAACTTTTACACTGTAGATAACCCCAAGATTTTTATAAACTCATTGAAGTAGTATGCTGATAGTATGAAGATGAAAGGATTTTTAAAAAATCTGCCTTTTTGGTAAGTTTCAATTACTTTGAAAGTAATTACCTTGTAGAAAATAAATCTATAGAAAAACAATGCCTTTTATTATAGATCAAAAGATTCTAAAATTGATAGTGTTCTTCATTAATAAGAAACATTGCCCAATATGTAGATATGGAGAATAAATAAGTGAGGTTAAGTTAACTGACATTAGACCCTAATTTTTGCATGGTCATCTGAATGAGAACAATTTACTTTGGTGTAATAAATAAGAGGTTAGAAAATTCCTTTAAGGATATTGATTACAATGATAAATGGACTAAAGAAGGTTGGAAAGTACAACACTAAAAGGTTTGAAATATAATAAGCAAGAGGACAAGAGTTCAAGACATGGAAGTATTTTATTGAAACAGAATGAGGCAGAGGCATTGACTAAATTCTAGTTTCTATGACAGAAAAAGTTATGGAGAGAGAAAGACAATGAGAAAGAAGGGAAATAGAGAGAGAGAAAGACAATGAGAAAGAAGGGAAATAGAGAGAGAGATAGACAATGAGAAAGAAGGGAAATAGAGAGAGAGAAAGACAATGAGAAAGAAGGGAAATAGAGAGAGAGGGGGAAAGAGAGAGAGGGGGGAAAGAGAGAGAGAGAGAGAAAGGTGAAAGCTAAAAAGAGAGAAGGAGAAAGACAGGAAAAGATCTGAGGACAAAGAAAAGCCAAGATCAAGAAGGAGGGAGACTAAGAAATAAATATATGAGAGAGTGAGAGAAAGAGAGTGAGTGAGAATAGACAAAGAAACCAAAATACCTAAACATGAAATCTATAGGTTGACATAAGAGAGAAAAGCAATAGAGGCAGAGAAAGACCAACTAAAGTAAGTGGGAGAATAATTAATAATCAGTGTGAAATATTCTTAGTTACAAACTTTTAGTGGGCTCAACCACTCTACAGACATGATTCAGTGGTGAGTCTCATTGGAATTCGAACTTCAAGCAGTTCCCAGCCACATGTATAGATGCCTATCTAACCAAAGACTAAGGGTGCATCTACCCAGTGGTTTAACGACACCCCCAGGCACCAAACTAGATATTTCATGCTTATGGCACTTGGTATTCTTAAATGGTCACCCATCTCACTACTGACCAGGATTGATGTTGCTTAACTACAGTTATCTAACGGGAATCAGTGTATCTAACGTTACTCGAACAGATATAAGATAAGTCAGGCTATTTGTTTAACCCTTGATTTAATACATAGAAAAATTTCTCAAAAATTAATATCATTCTCTAAATTTATAGATTGTTATAATAGTAGTAGTTGTACTATTTTAAAGATAGCAAAAAGGTTTGATTGGATCTGTTTCTTGCCCTCTGGTTAATGGCCCAAATGTGAATATAAAGGGCTCAATTGGATTTAAATAGATTCATTTTATAATGCCTAAGTTTGAGCAATTAATCACTGACTTTCTCCTTGATAACATTAAAAAAGCAACAAAGTAGGTGAATACTACATATGTGTTAAGAGCTGTATTTATAAATTTTTACTTAAGTCTAAGTACAATGAGACCCCCCCACCAAAAAAACAAAAAACAAAAAAAAAAACAGTCAGAATTGTGATTAATGAGAGGAACTATACAATATAATAATGCCTAGTTTAAAACTGATAAGAAGTGGTGAAAATGTTGAAAGGTGTTTTGAAAAATATACAAAAATTAATGTTTTACAATTAAATAAGAAAATGATTAATTCATAATCATCTACTCTGTAAAGAGTTTTATAATAAAACTTTGCATTATCAAGAAACATCAAAATTTGTGAAAATTTCTACATATTTATGAATGAGTGTATATGTTCTGGTTTATTTTTATTTTTTTTTAAAAAGCATTTCTAAGGCATATGAAAATATTTTGATGTCGATGTGTCTGGAAATCTGTCTCTACTCTAACTGCCACCGCACATGACCTGTGTTGTTGTTCGAGTTCAGCACAAACAACATCATCTGTTGCAAACACACATTGGACAGTTGTAGCTTAGGTTGCAACAATTAGTGAAACGAAAGGCTAAGCAGCTCAATCAACAGGTATTTTCAGGGACATTTTGTACACCTGAGATGGAAAAAGAACAGAAAGGCAAGGGAGATATGAGAGAGAGAGAGTTTGGGGGTTAAATAAAAAGCAGAAAGGAGTTAAGATAAAAGAAAGAAAATCATAAACATTTTTTTTTAACTTTGTTTTCATAAAATAAAAAAAGTCAATCTACTCAAAATCATTTTTCATTTTCTTTTTTTTTAGAAATTAATATTTTTAATCAGAGAGAAATACTTGAAATGGAAAGAACTTGATTCATGTCACCTAATGATATCATACTCTTACACTGAGTAGCCAGGGTTGAAACCCTTGGTAAAGGTATGAATTATAAGAATGATATTATCGACTCCTATACAGAGCAGTCTGGGTGAAACCCTTGGTAAAGGTATGAACCATAAGAATGACATTATCGACTCCTATACAGAGCAGTCTGGGCTGAAACCCTTGGTAAAGGTATGAACCATAAGAATGATATTATTGACTTCTAAACAGAGCAGTCTGAGATGAAAGCCTTGTAAAAGGCATGAACCAGAAGGAAATATTCAAAATAGAGATATCTTTATTCATGTAACAGGAATATGTTATGCACATTTTGGATTGAAAGTTTGCAGTTTAAAGAAGGATAAAGTTGAACTCATAAATTATAATGCAGAACTTCAAATTTTGGATAATCAGGGAGACCCAATATTAGGCAAAAACTTTATTACTATTCTTAGTACAAAAAAAAGTAAACTCTTTGTCATCAACAACATGATATTAAACTACATTTAAATTATTAATCCATTGGACCCCAGCTTATCAAAATTATCAGGTGGTCGCTCAGACTAGTTTTATGAAAGGAACATAGGGCCAAAATATTAAATGTGTCTTCTATTGCCTTATGTTGTCAGGGCCAATATATTGGCCCTTTAGGATTCAGAGGGTTAAGGGCATACTAGAAAGAGAAATGCAAGAAATGGTTCATACACTGACTGTTTTGTTATGGAAGCCCTTCACCAACACAAAACATGATTACCAGTTACAACTAAAGAAGGAGTTCTTAAATTTACTTTTAAAGTTCTAGAGCTTTCTTTATCCATTTTTTTTTAAAATTGTTAACTTCAATACAACTTTTACTTTCTAGTTTGATTCCTATGAAGTTTTAATTTACTATCAATGTAAATAAAAAACAAAAAAACAAAAAAAAAAAAGCTTCATTATTTCTGCCCATGTTCTTTTGTCCTTTCTTTTTGTACCCATTTTCCGGGTAACCATTAAGTGAAGAATAATTTATTTTGGAAGTGTAACTAATGACTATAAATACTTCAAGCAAACAAATGTTTATTCAGCAATAGTTGGTTACACATGTGCGAATTTACTACAATAACTGCCACCAGATGGCGAGGCTTTGGTGATGGTGGCTGGTGCAATTTCTTTCGAACATCAACACAACCAAAAACAAAAATGAGGAAATTAATTACATTAAGATTTTTTTTTCTTATTTAGATTAGCAATCCCAGTAGATACAATGATGACAACGACCCCAGTTAAACATTGGTGAATTTTCACACCTCAATCTGTTCAACAAGCCTTGAAATTAATGTAGCCTCGGGGAGAGAAAAAGAACAGAAAAAAAATATCAAGGATAGAAGACGATAAAAAAAAAAAAAAATACCGGAGGACAAAAGTTATTTTTTAATTAAGAAACATTGATTTTTTTTATTTCTTTTTTGTTAAGGGACAGAACAGAGGTAGTTTCGTTTTGGACCGGTTTATATAAATAACTGGCCTAAAACAAAATATATATAATAGAATGCTTCAAGTATTGTTGAGGTGAAAGAAAAAAAAAAGTAAAAATTCAGTCAGTGAATGACAATTCAAGTAATTTCTTTTAACTCTGACCAAAATGCCATTAAATATTTGCATAATTAAAGAGAGAGATAAACAAACCAGTTACTTTTTGAAATAAGAAAAGGTAAGTAATTTCCAAATTTAGAAAAATAAACAAACAATAGATGAGAGAAATAGATATTAAAAAAAGTTCAGAAAAAAAAAACACCATTTAAAGATGTTTTTTTTTTTTTTTTTTTTAGAGGAAAATTATTTATTTAATAACTTATCTAAATAAACCAAAATAAACTAACCAAAGGTTATACAAAAATCAAAAATATTTTTTCTTCATTTTAAACAAAGATGCATACACAAAAGGAAGTGATCCTAGAAAGCTTATCTTTTACTTATTATCAAAATTATTCAACTTATAAAATACATATTTAAACAGTCTGTCTTTTGTTTTAAAGAGTAGGCCTTGAACTTTTCAATATTTATGGTAAAATAAAACTCTTCATAAGTCTGATATACTTATGAGGAAAAAGATTTGTAAAATTATTCAATAATATATTGAAAGATATAATGTTCCACAATTTTATACACTTATTTTTTTTTTCTGAAGATCTTGTATATTTCTTTAATTTTATCTTGGGGATAAGCAATTAGAATTTTATTATAAGGTATCAAACTTTTTCTAGCCGTAATCTAAATTATGGTTAAACCAGTGTATCATAACTTGTTAGTTTTGCTTACTTATTTATTTATTTATTTAAAAAAAAAGAACAATAATTATTGGTGGGTCAAGAAACAGAATAATACAAAAACTTGAAACCTTTGGGCAAAATTCCTGCAGAAAAATCTGCTTACATAAAAACATATTTTCTGAATAATAGTCTAAAATCAAGTTTATTTATTTATCTTTTATATTTTGGCATATTCATAAATTGACAACTTAAAAATAATGTTTTTTTTTCCATATCCATTGAAAAAAATCTGTGTCACAAACAGGGATCTTTTTCAGTATGAGAAGAAAGCAGAGAACAGGAAAAAGCTGGGTGGGTAGAAACTCAGCCCCCACCCTCTGAATACATAATGGGTGTTAAGACAATTAAATACAAGTGGCATTTTGAAAATGAGTCCCTGTGGAGTTCAATAGAGATTTTGACAAGAATGGCAAAGCCACAGAAAATTGGGCAGGGTGGCTTGGTGGATGGTGTGATTGCTCAGGGTGGGATGGATGTGGGGTTGGCTTAGTCATAATTAGCTTGACAATTTTCGACAGCATAAGTATTTTGCTATCATTTACATGCCAACAACCTACAAACTGACATTTATATCAATAAGAATGGCACAGAAACAGAGAGAAAGAAAATTTCTAGCTATACAGAAAAAACAAAAAGGTGGATAGATAAAAGATTTTTTAGATTAGTTTCAAATAACAGTTCATATCTTAAAGTATCTAAAATACTTAATGATAAATCAATCTCTATTAATATCTTTGATCAAAAACCTGTTAAAAAGAGGTTAAAGTTTTTCTCTATTTGGAGGATAGGTGAGAATTAAATGAAGTTATATTATTAATTCTAATTCGACTAAGTCAATTTGATCGGCCAATGTACTGTTTTTATCAAAATTTAAAAAAAAAAAAAAAGAAGTTTTTTCTGGATTTTGGAAAACTGCCAAGTTGCTGTTATTTTTACTTGAACTATTGTTCTCATGTTGAAAACAGCAAACGAGTTTTGTCCGATGTTCTCTTTTGCAAATGTCATGCAGAAAAGGCATATGGTAATAATATACAAATCTTCAGGAAAAACAGTAAAAATCCATAATATTAAGTTATTTTAATTTAATGGCATGTCAACTCATTATGAGTCACCATAATATTTACAAATGATCATAAGTAAATTCTGGTAAATTAAAATGTTCATTGATCTTAATAAAACTTTTAAATGATGCTAAGATAATTTATTTTGTTCAAGTAAGAAATTCAATGAAATCCATTTTTGACCAACACAAATTTTATTTAAATAAAAAAAAGAGGAAATTTGAAAAAAAATGTCTTTAACTGTTTATTTATTTATTTATTTATTTTTTTTTTAACAAAATGCAAATAATTTACAAACAACAAATTCTTATTCAAAGGATTACGGAATCTATAAAAAATTCTTATTCTTCCCTTTTTACATAATTATCTTAATTTTTATATATGCATAACTTTTTGATCCTCAAGCCTTCTTTGTGGAAGTGTTACATTTCATCTTATAAATATATATGGTCACATAACTTCCTGTATCAGAGAAGTAATAAAAAGAAGAAGAAAATATCCAGAAGAAAACTGTCAATCTTAGCTGACAACAAAGCAAATTAATCTTCTACTGTTGCATGTACATAAATATCTGAAACAGATTTTTTTTTACCAAAAGGATCAAACCTTATAAAAAGCAAAAACAAATACATAACAATAACATTACAACCATCCAATTAATTAGACAGTCAACAAGTAACAATTGTCGTCAGCAGATGGGGGAACTAATTTGTAGAAGAAGAGAAGACAAACAGGCTGACAAATGAAGCCAAAAAAAAAGTTGCATGGGGCCCACAATGTTGTCAGAGAAATAATGAAGGAATAAACATTTATGGTGTCTATAGAAAACAAAGTCTCTTATTTTAGTATCACACAACAAGCATAAAGCTTTTTTATGTGATTAATATAAGATAAAACTAAAATAGAAAATAACATCAAATCTAAATATATCAAGTTAATAGTGATATCTGAATATATTTTTCTTGCATGAGAAAATAAGATTAGCTTATGGGAGTAAATTCAAAGTAAATTAATAAAAATTTAATTTTCAAAAATATCAATTCAAAATGGTCAATTTTCTTTTTCAGTCTTCTGTTTTAATTTCTATGCCTTCAATTTGGTACTTGTCAGAAAGATCTACAATTGATTAAATCAGTAACGCTTAGATTTAGTTCATTATGTAATTATAGATGATGAGATACTATTGTAATAAATAATTTGCATAATGAATAAAAACCTTTGAATAAAATAATGTCTTTATTTCTAGGAGGAAATGATAGGTTCTATAGAAAATTCATTTCACATTATCATATATTTTGTGAATTTTATTGAACAATATTAGCATAAATATTTGGGTCTTCGGGTTTACTGAAAAAAACAAAAAAAACAAACAAAAAAACTAGAAAATGATTTTTAAGATTATGGATATATATTTTTTTAATCCTCAAAAATAAATTGTAGCCATGCTAGAGCATATAATTCACATACCAAATATATGTTTAACAAATAGCAATCTTAAATTATTTTAGGGACCATGAGCCGCAAAACAAAATTAAAACCTTTCTAAGTAATATAAAGGCTAATTGTACACACACACACACATAAGAAATGGAAAATAAATCTAGACAATGAATGATAGAAAAATTATTTAAAAAAAAAAGAATATAGTTAATGCCGACACACTTCTGAACATTCCGAAATGCTTTGGTATTAACTATGTTCTTGTTTTTTCAAGTTTTCTATTAGTTGATAAGAATATATACACAATCAGTGATAATAGGCACTTCAACTAGAAATATACCGAACAATTCTCGTAGATTATTATATATCATTCATATATAAGAGAAAGGGGAAAAGAAAGAGATAGGTATGCATGTATGAGTTGTAGGTAAGTTAAAATTTAAAGAAAAAAGAAAGAAAGAAATCACTTTATTTTGTAGATTAATGTGCTATGCTACCTTGTTTATTTTTTAATCTGATTAACATTATGAAAAAAATAAATCCTTACAATTTATAATCCACTTACAATTCACAATAAATAATGATAGGCTGAAATAGAAACACTTATTAACTTATTAATATTTTTTCAAAGATTTATCTCTACAAAAATCTCCTCACAAAAGATTTCTAGTGAACTTCAACACAATTAAACTCCTATCTAATACAGAAATAAAAACTATAAAGGATTATAATTATCAGAAGTTGTAAAGTCACAAATTTTGATTTTAGCAAAGATTTTTAATTACACAGTTGAGCTTTGAAATGTTTTCATATAATTTATCTTATAAAAACAAAATATATTACAATTATTATAAAAGAAGACTTTATTTTAAAAAGCACTAAAAACTAATATTTTAATATTTCCAAAATAATATTCTTCTTGGATAAAAGAAAGTACTAGTTAGTAAGTAAACATAAGAACAGATTACTAAATTATCCAAACAGTTAGGAATTAAATATTTATATTTTCTCTCGTATCTCTTCCATCTTTAATAAGATTTTAAGGTGAATATTGCATTTATTATATACACACATATTTTTCATATAATAAAAAATTATACTTAAAAAAAAATTATTTAAGATTTTTTCCTTTTCTCCTAGACTATACCAAGTAGTCCTAGAAATTGATAAAAGTAATATAAAAGGCAGATTTCTATCTAAAAATATAACAGATTTAATAAGAAATTGAATTAGTTTGTAACTTAAATTATAACATCCTATAAGAATGGCATCTCATCCAATATAATATGAATAAAATCTTTAGCAAGTTAAATATTTAAAAAGATTAAATACAAAACTGTCACTAGAATAAAGATTAAAACTAGTACCAATTTTATTTTTTTGCAGATTTCATTTGAAAAAAAATAAAAAATAAATAAAAACAATTTTTTTCTTAAGAAAAAAAAAAAATCTTTCTCATTATTCTTAATTATTTTGTTATAATATTGACACTAACGGAGGCTAGAAATAATGTTGAAAGTAATTTATTTTGCCAGTACTATCCAAACAACTCTCAGTACCATGGGACCCAAAAAAATAGAAAAAGAAATCACCGGCTGTCAATACAAAAGCTAATTAATCGTTTGTAGAGAGTGAAGTAGATTTCAAGGCAAATAGTAGGGAGGGCAGCAGGGTCGAAAGCAGGAGATGGGGAGCTCCGAGCAGATTCAAATAAAATAGGTGAGAAAAAAAATGTTGGTTTAAGCAAATATTTTATGTAAACAGACTTAATTTCAGTTTTATGGTTTCAGCAGGTTCCAACGGGCGTATTATTATTATTTAAATAATATGAAAAAAAGAAAAAGGTGTTTAAAAGTGTTCATAAGATGAGAAATAAAATCACTCATTTGCTGGAAGCTTACTTACTCTTTTTTTTTTTTACCAATTAAATAAAAATGAATTGTTCCAAAAATAATAAAAAATTTTTTTTCGTTTTTTTTCTATTTACCATTAAGTGTGTTTTGAAAGCTTGAATTTGACTAAAGGTTTAGATTTCAACTTGGTGAAATTTTTTAAAATAATCTAATTCTCTTTAAAGCAATTCCCACTACTGGCTAGTGGAATGGTTGTTCAATGCACTTTGAATTTTTTTGTACAGCAGTCCCAGAAACGATAAAATTTAGTTTAATAAGATCAATTACAGAAAATATTATTGAAAATACACTTTATATATAATTTTCATGAAATATTTTAGGCTTAAGGACAAAATCAACAAAAAAGTTATTGATGTGTTTGAAGATACAAATATGTATAAGACAACCAAAAAAAATCTCTTTTTAACCAAATTTAAGTTTAAATGAAATGTATCTGCAAAAATGAAAAGTCTTATTAAAATACAAAAACACACAGTGGTTCAAACAAAAGTACCGTGAGAGTCAGTCGGTTGAAATGTTTTTGCCAGTATACATATTAACTAGGGTTTTCAAAGTTTTAAATGTAAGGGAATTTTTTTCTTTTCAGTTTAATAAGATTTTTAATTTAGTTTATGTTTTTGTTTTCTTTTTTAAACAAATGAACAAAATTCAACAGAATTCTATATTGTTAGCTGCCCCCAATACATACAATCCTTGAATTCTAAATCCAGGATTCCTTCAACCATGAAAAACCTAATTCCATAGAGAATAATTAAAGTATACTTTTTAAGTTTTGATAATGCTAAATCATCTATTTCAAATTTCACATAGCCAACCTTTTCCCTAAAAACTAAGAATGTCACCAATCAATTTGATCTAAAAAAAAATTAAAATAAAACTACATATAAGAGGAAAAATAAAAGTTTTCAAACACTATAAATAGATAAAAGACGAATAGGAAAATATAAATATAAACATTGTTTTTTACCTATTTTCTCCAAAATTTTCATCTGTTGCTAATGCTAAAAAAATAATTAGTGCAACATATGTCCCAATAATAAATAAAATCTAATTTTCCGATTTGTCTTCTATCAATTAATATATACACAAAACCAGATTGGCTGCTTATTAAAAAGGTGTTGAAAGTTGTTTTTCAAATAAATGGGAATTTTTTCATTCTTTTTTTTTTTTCATAAATATTCTAAAGTTACTTCAATTTCTGTTTCGATCTAATAACCAAAGCAATAAATTAAAACACAAAAAGTATGTTAGAGAAAATCAAGAAAAAAAAATCAGTTTATATTAATAAAACCCACAAAAAGAAAATTACAAAAACAGCAATTGTAAACTTGAATTATAATCAAAATAAAGGAAGATAGCAAACCAAATAAAGTATTTGCAAAAAAAAAAAAATTATTTCACTTTTAATAAAATAAAATGAAATAAAGAATATTCCAAGCAATGCTGATAGCTCTTAAGTTAGTGAATCCAAGGATTCAGATTTAATTTAAATAGGTTTTTGGAGGAAATGGGGTAAAATTGACAAAAAACTTTAATTAGTTTATTTTTAAAAATAAAATACTTTCATGAGATTTTCTACACAAAATTATAGATACTTAAAATTTTTTTTTAAATATACATTTAAT
>JAUZSX010311671.1:0-12227 GCA_034780655.1 Idiosepius hallami | reverse complement strand
GGAGAGCATCTCATCTAGGTGAAGGTAACACTGAATGTAAAAAGCCCGGGTAAGAGCACGTAAAAATGGCTTTGTGCCAAACTTGGGTAGGTGCTCACCAAGTAAATATAATATATATATATATATATATATATATATATATAAACTAATATCTTTCCCCATTGTCATGACTCAACCGAAGGCAAGAAAAAATGCAAAATTTTATTTTAAACACTGTTTTTGTCACTGAATATAATATTGGCAATATTTTAAGCAGCTAAAAGAAAATGTAAACAAATATTGGAATCTTGCACCTCAACCTCAGTGGGTATCAGTAAAATTCCACTCATTATTGATTCTATTTTAAAATGGTTTTTGGACATTGTGTGTGATTATAAATTTTTTCATATTTTCATCACTGATTCAATTGATGTGACTCTAATCTCTTCTTACCTCATGCACAGCACTGTTATGTTGATATCTCATATAAAAACCCTGAGGACAATTTTAAAAACGTTTTTAACATTTTATATAAATTTTCTAATCGGTGATTGTACACACGAATTTAGCACAACTAGATAATATTAGAATATTGCTAACACAAGAAAACTGATATTGGACATACCATCTGATAAACTAGTTCCAAATGATCTACATAGAATAGAGAGTTCTTTTTTACAATAATCAAAACAAATTATATTCAACTAGCAGAACCTGTTGAAAATTTCATGGTTAGAAAACTTTTAAAACACACATCTGTAGGCATTTAATTTTTTCTAAAGCAACTTAAAATTGAACTTAAGACAATTTGCTCTGTTTAGTTGTTTAAAACTATCGGAAATTTTAATAATCTCTGTAAAAATTTTCTACAGTGATTCTGGTCTTATGCCACTTGAACTAATGGTACTTTAAAGATACCATGGATCACCATCATAGTTTATTCTTTATATTTTAGCTCAGGTATTTACCACTTTTTTTTTTGCCCCCGTTTATCAGGGGCATGCATATGGCCTCCACAGTCTGCTGTGAATGTATTGGATATACAAGTTCTCTTAGGGATGCAAAGCTCCTTGGCTTCACATATCTATTGTAAAAAAGAATATTTACAAAATCATTATATGGTTAACTAAAAATTATCATACTTGTGTGTTGAGGTATATATCCCTCTCTCTATGTATCTATCTATATGTATAATCTTTGGTAGAAACCTTCAGTTTGTTGGGGGGGGGATGCAAGTTGCATTTTTATGCAAGATGCATTATACTATGTTTAAGGGGATTGTTAAACTACTGGGAATGAATGCTTGTTTGGCAGGCAGTAAGGTGGGTCTTGGTGAATTAAAAACCTGGCAGCTCAATGTAACCTGCATCCATGACACCATTTGTCTCAACCCTCTTGAGCCATTGTGGAAGTGATGTGGGCCAAGTATGTGCACAATGCTATCGCACAGCCATGACCACTCATAAATAATATCCACAGTGAGTGGCACTCAATTGTTTCTTTCTAAAGATAAAGGAGAAGATAACATATACCCAATACTCGGATACAAGTGGGAGCCGGACAACATATATATTTATAAAAATAAGAAAAAGCTCATAATTATACAAATATCAGACCCTATCTTATTAATTCTAGCTAAAAGATTCTACACTTATACCTTTTTTTTTAATGTTTTTATTTGTTTATTTTCTTAAATGAAGTGTGATATAAATAAATCAGCAATTCTATTGAATTTATTTTGTGAAAAGAAAAATTTGTCAGTTTTTCTGTTTTCAAACCATAAACTTTTTATAAATTTTTTAAAGATCATTTTTCTCTCTTTAAGATCATTTCTCTTTCACATTCCTTTCCATCACTTCCATTTAATCTTCATACCTTCACTACCACTGCTATGATGACTATCATGTTTAGTTTTTTATTTTTTTTCTTCAGAAACATTTTTAATGTATCTGTTGGGAAGATAAGCAAATCCAATTTTCAGTTTCTTACTTTTCCAAAGATATTATTTATTATACCCAATTTGTCAACTGCTATTACTATTCATTCCCCTCTCCTCTTATTTAGTGTGAAATTATTTTTCAAAATTCCAATCAGCCAAATTGATAGCCATGTCTGATTGCAACAGCATGTTTACCAAATTCTCTCATATGGTAATTTTTGAGCTTATAGTATCACAGAAAAAATAGACAACAAATTTAATTTATTGCTTCAAAGAAAAACCTTATTCTAAAAAATATTTTGCTTGTGATAAATTTTGGATAAGCAGCAAAAACATCTTTTAATTAATTATATCATTTAAATGCAATCCAATCAAGTCCAGTATCATTGTGAGATAGTAGGGAACTCTTAGTGAGTAATGGGGCTAAATGTGTCGTCTCTAAGATCATAAATAAATGAGATCAAATCCTTTTAGTCTGATGCATTCACCTTTGTGAGCTAACACTATAGGAAAGTATCTATACTTTTATTTTATTGGATAGAATTATGCAACAACTGTTCTTTTAAAAAAAGATTTCAACTAAAGAGTCTTTATTAAAAATAGTTAATAGCATTAAATATCCATAAAGGATGATTCACTGTTAAACAAAGACAAAACAGCCAAGGATTATATTTATTATATTATATATATTATATATTGCTTTATCTGTAATGTATTCAGTTTTTAAAGAACTATCCTTTTACTATGAAATCATATGAAATTGAAATATAATTTGAAAATAATATAATGATAGTAATAAAATATTTCTCACTCAGGAAATTTAGATAGGAAGGTAATTATTGCATTTTTAATGGTTTTGGATATTTAATGAAAATTGATAAACTAATGATACTATACTTAAAAAAATAGTAACAATTGATTTTGGAAAGTCCTTTTCTGTTGAATATGAATTTCTTGATATTATAGAAAATTATTCAAATAAAAAAATATATGTTTATGAATGATTTTCAACAAAAGCATTTCCAAAGTTATAAAGCCACAATGTTTTATATATTCAGATTAATTTGAATATGTTAAGTATAATGTCTAGTTGTTTAGCCATACTTTATAAAATATTAGGTTGCTTTCCTTTGGAATAATATGTGATAATATTCATAAAATTCAAAAGTTAAAAATTGGATATTTGATTGTTGAACACAAAAACACTGTTTAGAATATTTAAAATCAAAGAGATTTTTGATGGAAGTACTTCTTAAAATATGAAAAATGATGAAACTTAGTAAAAATTATTTGTTTGCTCACCTTGTCAATTTGGTAAAAATTGTAACTGCCAAATTTATTTGTGAAAATAACAAAGTTGTTTGATCTAATCTTTGACCCTATGACACTCTGATAACAAAAGAACTGTATATAAAATTTTCTCCCTCTGAAATTAATTGTACTGAATTGCTTAAAATACTTAAATTTTTTAAACAAGTAAGAAATGTTAAATTTTTACCTATTTCATATGCATTTTGACTCTAGATATTTTTATAGTTTCAGAATCCAGAATCATTTTAGCCTTAGTTTTAGATGTATAGCCTCAGAATATATTCGACTCAATCGGTGTAGAAGGTAGAATTTCATGAATAGAGCATCTTTGCTATTATGATAAAATATATTACCTTATTTTGGATCATTCTGTTAATTGTGGGACTATTAATCAGATGAATTAATATTCTTTTTTTTTCTTCTATACTATTATCATTTTCTGCAATTCTTTTGCTAACACAGGCTGTGTGTGGATTTCCTATATTCTAGAAATAAGTTTTGATTTTTGCATGTTGGGAAGAGTCTGTTTAATTCAATTGTGCTTTTCAATTCTTATATAGATTGAAATCTTGAGTTAGTATTATTAAGATTATCATCATTATTATTATTATTATCGTTATTATTTTGTTCCACTACTACTATTATTATTTTTTTAATCCTTTTTGCACCATTCTTTTTTTTTCTTTTTTTCTTAACGTTTATCTTTACGTTTTCTCATTTTCTGTTTGCGGCAAGGTAATCTTCAATTTTCACATGGCTTTAAACATTTCCACTATTAATCATTAGGCTTCAAAATATCTTGATAGCAATTTAAATTCTCTAAAATGGGAGAAAAAGGATGTATAGAAAGAAAAACTTCCCTTTTGCTTGCAATAAAATTTTTGCTTCAAATTCAACATAAAATTATTATATACATTTTTTTTTCGCTACCCTCTAGCATTTTGTGGATGTTTTCTATAAATATTTTTAACTTTGTTATAGCCAATGCTAATTTTTAGGGTGACTGCAAACAGATATTTATCTAAAAAGATTTAAAATGAAAATAAAAAGCAGTATTTGATGAAAAAGTTGGAAATTCATAATTTGTGCTTGTACTGATGGTTACTACCAACTTGAATTGATAGTATCAGTCTTCAATCTATGTTTTAGGGAAAAGAATTACTACTAGATTAAATTTTAAAAAAGTTTTAAGTTTCTGTTGTTTGAACAGTAAACTATTTGTATTTTTCTTAACTCACAATTAGAGTACGGAAGTTAAGCAATGTTGTCCCTGTTCAACACTAAGATGGGTGACCACTTAGGAATATCAAGTACAATGTTAGAGTGGTCGGCGCTTTTTGGTATGATCAGTCAAATGCATTTAGCATTTGAACTGAAAGACCTCCTAAATCCCTTTCCTCACAACCACTGACTATCCTAAAGAAACGTCCTCGAATAGAGTAACTCCTTGAGTGAGGACTGAGAGTCTCAGAATTCTCTGAGATTGTGAAAACTCTATAATAACAGAAAGACTGATCTAATCCTGAATGGGTAAGGAGAGATCTTCTTGCTTAACAACAACTCAAAATTAGTCTAAGAAAAGAACAATCATTGTCTGGCCAATAATGAAATCACATGGTTATACATTGACCACAGACATTCTGAATATAAGAAAGCCTTAAAGCGAGCTGATCAAAGAAGGCAAGAAAGTAGCTATATCATTCAAACAGTAATATGTTTGAACATATGGCTGTTTGACTTGTTTTGAAGTGCTTTGCAGCTTAACTCTTACTCATTTTTCAACCAAATTTCAAACAATTTTTACAGTTCATAGGTCATATAAGTATCCATCTTTTGAAAAAAAAATGTTTATTGTTCATTAAAACAAAAGTTATTAAAAGATTATTCGTATTCAAAAGTGATCATGAGGAGCATAAGATTTTATAGGCATTTCTGGCTGTCTATGCACATGTCATTATCAGATTAATTTTCGGTCTACAGACACAAGATTTGACTGAAAGTATATACAGTTTTGGGAAAATATTTTTAATATGTTTTGGCTGAAAATTTGGCTACCAAAGGGTCAATGTTCAATGATTTGACCTTTAAGAACTCGACCAAACTCCTCTTACTATTTGTGGTCTAAAAACTTGAAAAATCAAAAGTAGGTTACTAGAACTTTGGTCAAACTTTTTAATTTGTTTGATGTACAAAAAATAATTGCTAAGTGGTAAAAATTAGAGTCAAAGGTTACATAAATTTGGGTTTTGTGGTTTCTACTAAACTATTTGGTCTAAACACTTAAAATATAATACTAAGGATACGCAGACTGATCAAGGTTTATTGATTTTCAGCTAAAAGTTTGGACATCCAGGGGTCAAAGTTCAAAGATTTGACCTTTGTAGTTTCTACAAATTACTACGTTAATTTAGAGTGTAAATTGAAATTTAACATGCAGCTTATAGGGTAATCTTGATAATTAGATTTTGGTTGGATAAGCAGTCTAAGTTCAATGATTTGACCTATATGAACACTACCATACTCCTCTTACAATTTTGGTCTAAAAACTCGAAATTTCAGAAGTAGGTTGGGTGGGTGGGGTTCATTAACTTGGGCGGGTAACTTATCTAGCTGAAGGGCAACACTGATTACAAAGGCCCAGGAATATAATAAGCATGTAAAAATGGCCTGGTGCCCAACTTGGGTTGGTGCTCAACTAAATAACTATAAGCATCTGAAAATCTAGAGTTTTATCTGGAATACTTTCTTTTTCAAACATTTAGTTTTACCAAAGTTTTTTCTATCATGGTGGATAACTATTGTTACTGTGTTATTTCATACTTTAACAAGGTGGCTGAGACTCACATTGCATGAATTATTGTAAATATGACAACAGCTGTCATAGACTTGACGATAGTGTAAAAATAATACCAACTGAGAAA
The DNA here is from genome assembly GCA_034780655.1 of Idiosepius hallami. Classification (NCBI taxonomy): domain Eukaryota; kingdom Metazoa; phylum Mollusca; class Cephalopoda; family Idiosepiidae; genus Idiosepius; species Idiosepius hallami. The sequence continues at coordinate 6,077 of JAUZSX010311671.1, read as the reverse complement.
AATGGAGACAGGAATAGTTATTTGGTTTTGGTTACAGACACACACCAAACTTTAGTTTTTAATAACATTTTTATGTAAATATAACACAAGTAGGAAAATAATCAGAGATATATTTTTGTCTCCTCTGTGTGATTGAGACGGACTGAAAGATGAAGTTTGACGTCATTTTTTGATGGAAAAGTCTCCGATAATTTCCATCCTTTTCATAGATTTATACTGAGTAAATATTATTTGGTTTTCACTATGGCTACAGAGTGTAGGATTTATATATTTGGGTGCTTAAATAATAATGAGAATACAAATATTGACCTTTTAAAAGAAATATCTTTATTTTATTTGGCTTTACATTTACATGTTGTTGTGAGTACCTTGTGTGTTAAGTAGAATTGCCCACTGGCAGTACACATGTTACTGGCTGGTTGGTAAGTGGGTACTGACCAATTTGTCTTTTGTTGCTGGTAGGTCAGGAATTGGTCTTTGAGAAAGAGTGGGAGACAGATTGAAAGTAAGGATTCAGGCATAGCAGTTCTTGAACTATGGGAGGTCTGCACTGATGAGAAGAAGGGGGGATCAAACTGATGGAGTTGATAGACAGAATGGTATTTTGGCTTAGATTTTTATTTTTATAGATAGGGTCATTTAAGTTTACTCCTGCAGGAGTAAAGGAGTGTACAAATAAAATATTTCTGTTAAAGATTAAAAAAGGGGTTAATATTACAATTATATCAGTTGAAATGTGATAAAACAATCAAGATGAGAATTATTGCCCAGTTAATCTAAATAACTGCAATAACTAATCCTCATCTCAAACATTTCTTCATATAGCATTTTTAATTTTTACAATGTATATTTTTCATTTACATATAATTTTGAATATTCTATTTCCTATTTTAATTAATGTTGATTATTTTAAAGATTTTTTTAAACCATTACCACATTAAACAAAAAAGATTAAAATTCAGTATTTTACTAGCATGTGTAATACTAAATCAAGAACTAAAACCTTGATGTTTACTTACTAATTTAAAAAAAAAGCTGAATGTTTTACATTTTTATTGATAATTTTCAAAATGTTTTCTTTCACTTAGATATTTTTTTTTGTTATGTACATTCATGTAATCAATGTCCAATTAAAAACCTTTGATTGAGTATATGAAATGAGTTTTGTTAATTCTTATTCAGATTATTTGGACTTCCATTCGCATTTTAATGATAATCACAATTTTTTGGCTGATGTACTTTTCAATCTTCTTCTGTTATAGTCATTAGTTTATTCATTTGGAAATTATAGGTCCAATACAAACTGCTGACAGAAATAGTTAAGAATACTTATTATTGAACCTGTAATATTTCATTAAAGATTATTCTTGTAACAGACTTGACTATTTTGCAATTTTACCATCTCTTTTAATTCTTTACTTATTAGTTGGGTTGTGACAACATACTTTTATTAAAAAATATTATTCCCACAGACCTATAGCTAGTGATGTAACATGCATATTCTTTAATAAAAGAATATAGTCACATCCCTAATTATTATAGATTGACATAGTACCTTATTTATTGAATGTGGACAGTCCCTGCCACTAAATAGATAACTGGGATGATGAGTTCAGCATGAAATTTTTAACTTAGATAATACCCAAGAAAGACTAAAAGGTACATAGATTGAAATGTTATAGATAAATCCTTAAAGGTATGAATAGAAGTCTGAATAATTGAAACAATGAAAATAAGAAGCCTTTCATCTTGACATCATTAAAATATTTTGCTGAAACTGTAAGAATAAGGAAAGAACATCAAGACAAAGTGGTAAATAATTATATTGTCTTATTTCTTTGATTATGAATTCTGTGACTGCAAACATAAAATTGATGCTGCATTCATGTTGACAAACTAAGGCTTCAATTAAACAAACAGAATGATTGGATATTATACTCTCTTTTAGATTATCAGAAATGAGTTCTTCAAATCTTTAAGTAATTCTGTGTGAAAAGTGTGTTGATGTTTCTATAAATTTTTGCTTACTTGTCACACTGAATTACCGACTTCAAAGTGAAGGGTCCTGCCTGTTTCACATGTAATTCCGAATTTTTTTCTTTCTCTCCAACGATTCCGTTTAGTTTTGTTTGCAAGTCTTCAGTAACATGAGAACCATTAATAATCTTTACTTGCAATCAATTACATTTGAGCTGAGAGGCTCCTAATGTATTTCTTGGGAATTCAAGCTTATTGCTCTATACTGCACATTTATAATAAACCTCAGTTTCAAAGAAATTGAAATTCTCTCTTATATTATTCTTTTTTTCCTCATTTTTAAAAAAATCTTTTTAGGGCTGAGGAAAGAATAAATTAAGGAACAAAAAGTTTTAGATGAATTACGATCGGCCATTCTGGATATCATTACAACCACTTGGGAATTAATTTTTTTTTTCATTTTTTTTTTATCTTTTTAATTCTTTCATAACTTATTTTTTCATTTAATCTTTTCCTTCTTTAAATTCTATACCTTCTCACCTATCAATTACCCCACTCCTTTACCCTAGTGCAAAAAAGGGTTTAATAATGAGATTCTGTTTGTTTGTTTCTTACAAATCTCAATGCATTTGTAAAAGGTTTTTTGAACATAAAATCTCAATCCCATAAAGGAATTTCAAATCAATTTTTGAGTATCATCAAATTGGTTTCCTGATCCAACATTAAACAGTTCAAATTAAAGAGATTTCAATGTAATTCCAATGTAATTTCTTTTATCGCTTGACAAATCTATCTAAAAGATGAATCATTTTTGTTTGTATGCAATGCTATTTATATACATGGTATTTTTCATTTGAAAACATCTTTTAAGGTAAAGCAATTTTCTTTTCCTTTCCATAATAAACATTTATAAATTGCAAATGTCAAAATAACAAGATTATTTGTCAGAACATTTTTTGCATTCAGCTTGATAATTTGTCAAATTTTTAAATTTTCCCAACTTTTAACCTTATTTTTATTGTTTAATTACGACACTATTGCATTACGGCATATTGGCCAAATTGTTCTTTGCATATCTTTCTAGGTTTCTTCTTAAGAAGGAAATTCCTCTAAAAGTAATTGAAACTTACCAAAAAGGTAGCTTTTTGTATAGTCTTTTCATCTAACCAGCAGAAATTGTTGTCTGCATATCTTTCTGTTTCTTCATATCTCTCTACCATTGTTTATATCACGTCTATTTATATTTATCATAGCTTTTTCATGCTAGTCTTAGCCTTTCCATGACAGTCTTAACCTTTTCACGGCCTGTTTCGGACCTTTCACAGCCCTTACAAGTCCTTCATATTCTGTGTCAGCCTCTCCTCGCCTGCCAAAGTAATTTTGTTTGCTATAAGAAAAACCTGAATTCATTCTATGGGTTATGTTTAAGAAAGATTATAATAAAAATTGTTAACTTTGATCAAATACTTATGTTGAATGACCGGAAATAATCTCATTACAGAGTGTGTAAAATCATGATCCTTCCTTTATGAAAGTATCAGATATATCAATTGGAATTTAGACAAAAAGTTCTAACACTCCTCAAAACTAATCCTGTAAAAATGTTATCATATTCAAATGCATAGCAGTATCTCCTATAATATGGCCAGATTTAATTTTCCATCATAAAAAATGAAAGCTAGAAAAACAAACTCATGATTAATATGACAATACCCATTTACAATAAAGTTACTCCAAGGGAGACAAAGATTGACCCTTATCTAATGTAAAGTGTAAGATGATGCAAAAATCGTTAACTACTTTATCAATCAATAGCTTTAAAATTCAATGATAAAACTAATCTTCCCTTGTGAGAACTAAATGGAAAAATCTTTAAGTTTTAAAATCTGATCTTGACTTGATACTGAGGTAATACCATACAAATCCAGGAGAGGATACCTTGCAAATATTGATGATGATAATAATAATAATCATAAAAGAAATAAAAGAAAATTTTTAAGTGTTTGTTTGAAGGAACAAATTTCAATAAATGATTTTGCTGTTAGCATTAAAGAAAAAAAGAAAATTAATGCCAATATTCTTTTGAAGCAACTGTTTTAACAAATAATTTAAGAAGTTTAAGGAGGGTGGGTGAGCTAGAGAAAGAGGATGTGAAAGATGAAAAGAAAGATATTGGATTCAGTGCAAGAACTCTTTCAAGTTCATTAAATGTTTTTATTGGAGTAAAATTTGCAGGCATTGCTAAATGGTTAGCAAATCATATTTCTTAGGAAAAAAGATTATTGTGTTGCAGAGAAATACTGGATGTTCCAAAATGTTTGACCCCATTCTAAATGTCCATTTTCTGGAAACTACTGGATGGATCTTAATAGAACTAAATACACTTTATGTTGAAGGTGATAAGTCTTATTGGTTAAAATTACAAAGAAAATTACAAATATTTGTTGGTTCTATGACAAATTTTTATAAATTTTAAATATGTGACTCTGCACACATTGAGTTGGTATTCAAGTTTGTGCCAAACTCACTGTTGCAGGTCTTTGGTTATAGTTTCATGTGCAGCAGTAATTCTATGTTTCAGTTCTTCAATGTTAACTGGAAGAACAGGTAGAAGAATAGTCCTTTCATATAATTCCAAAGGAAAAAAATTACATGGAGAAATTGAACATTTATGAAAATCCATCGGAGACCCAACAAATATTTGTACTTTTCCTTGTAAATTTAACTAATAAAACTTATGACCTTCAACATAAAGTTATTTAGTTTTATTAAGATCTATCGAGTAGTGTCTGAGGTATGGGCATTTAGAATGGGGTCAACCATTTTGGAACATCCTGTTTTTCAAAACATGCCTGTCTTCTTTTTGGCTTATTTCTTTTTCTTCATTTCACACCATAATAAATAATGAACAGTATTAAATAATAATTAAATGATATAGACACTTTTATAGCTATCACTTTATAGAATCCGACCTTTTTAGTATTTCATAGAAGAGCATGCATTCTTCTTGATATGATACAATCCCTATTGTATATTCAAATGAACTAACTCTAAACCTAATCTTAACATAAGCACTTAATTTTCATGAAATGTGACTTTTGAAAATGCCGACTCTTTAACAAATGTTTAACCATCCAATCCCATTGATTGATAAAAAAAACTTATTTTTTAGGGTTTTTCAAATAAAAAATAGATAAAATTTTATTTGTCAAACATAACTAGAGTGTCCACAAATGCTGGCAATTTTGTCTGCTCTATTTGAGCTAATCCCCTTGGAAAGCTATGAACCCCCATATATCCTCTATGGGTTGAATAGTGCAACTCGTGATATTCAAACCATGTGCTGAAGAAAGGAAGAAGTTTATCAAAAATTACAATTCTTGAGATTAAATAACCCAAAGGATTATACGCCTTAAACAAATGAACCAACACACCAACCAAAGAACATGCATGATCTGCCAGGACTCACAGACTGCATATGCTTGAGTTTTGAAATTAATTTTATTATCTTCTAGATGATTTGTTCTTCTGAGTTAATTAACCCTACCTGTCCATATCATCCAAAATGATAAGAAGTTGAAATCCTGTATTAAGATTTCAAAACTGAAGCATTTAAATTCTCACCAACCAGAATTGCCCTTTAAAAAATTTTACAAATTATAAGAATACTAGAAGCATTGCTCAACTTTGCCTGGGCACCAGGACTTGCCACTAAAATAATTAAAGAAGCTTATTATTATATTAGAAAGCAGATATGCTTTTTTTAATACTAAATTCATTTTTAATGCTTTTTTTATATTAAATTCATTTCTAAAACAATTCTCTTAGGTAAAGTAGCCTACATATGCAAAGTATATAGATAAACCATTTTCTAAAATCAAAATATCTGAACAAAAATTATCTCCAGTTTTTTTTTTCTGAACTGTAGAGTTATACTCATAGAGGTTGGTGATAGGAGCATCACCAATTTTTTAAAAAAATCAATGGTAATTGAATATTGTGAATTGCTTTTAAAGGCTCACTTAGACTTCCAAATAAATTCTATCTTTTAGTTGATTACAGTTTTTTTAATCTTTATAATTAAAATATCTTTCTTGTTT
>JAUZSX010311661.1:0-12228 GCA_034780655.1 Idiosepius hallami | reverse complement strand
ATATTTAGTGATAGTTAGTTCAAACTGCATATGAACACCCATGGGTGCCATATTTAGTGATAGTTCAAACTGCATATTAACACCATGTTAATAATAACAATAGTATGAAAATATGATGCATGAATTAAAGATATTCTAATTTCTTTAAATGATTTTTTTTTCTAATTGCATGATGTATTCTCTTTGCATGTTTCAAATTGCATGACTCTTTTTGACATTACATTATAATCTACAGTGATGGCTGATACAACACATGCTAGACATTCATCTCCATTGTCCACTGGTTCTGGTATGCCTAGCCTGACCTCATTTGGATCCATTGATAATCTTCTTATGAATATGACTACTGCTAATGGTCACCAGCCATCTATGAACCGATCTAAGAAGTCTTATTCCCGAATGCTTTTTGACCCAATAGATGTAAGGTTAGAACATCAGCGACACTCTCTAAGTAGGATATCCGCAACCAATAAACAGAAATCTGAATCAACTGGCAGTATCCCTCTTCTTCGATACGAAACTGCTTTTGGGCCAGAAAATAAAACTGTCACTAATGTCTATTATTATCCAAACCAAAGCACGACCACATTTAGCGCATCAATGTTCTCTCGTTTGCCGTCCGTTTCCAACCTGGAATACTCCAACAGTTTCAAAGAAAAAACTATCAAGAGTCCGTCTCGGTGGCACTCGGAACAACACCTCCAATCCGTCGATAGTCAAACCAGGGAAATCCTTGATTCTTACGGCACACTTAAATCAAATCCCGGCAACCTGTGTGGGAAGTCCGTCTCTACTTCTTACAATGATACTTCTAGTCAACAAAAACTGTTTAGCAATTCTGAATCTGAGAATCATTTCTTGGACAATAAAATGCCTCATCGTCGACTGTGCAAAAAAACCTCACTGCCAGCTTATCGTAAATCCTGGCAGCCTGGAGATTCTTCACTCTATGGTCGGCATAGTACTTCAAGTATACCTAATCTGTCCCCTGTTGAAACCTTGGATAAGTTTGGCAGAAAACGTTATAGCACTATATCGGGTAAGTATTAGTAAATAATTTTAATTGGTTATATTTTCTGTTTTCTGAGCCAGCGAAGGTGGAGGAGTGGTAAAAGCTTGGAATCTGGAATCGTTTTAAATGAGTTCAAATCCTAGTCAAAACCATTACATTCACTTTCTGCTGCCTCAGGCAGATGAGGCTTGTTAACTTGGGGGGGTGGAGTTTAACTCGTCTCGGTGAAAGGTCAACACTGATTTTAAAAACCCGGGTAGATTAGTCCAATCAACTCAATGAGTGTAACTCATTACGGTGATGGTACACTGATTGCAAAAAGTTCAGAAATTTAATGAGCACATAAAACTGGCCTTGTGCCAAACTCAGTTTTGTGCTCAACTAAATATAATAACAATGGAATAAATTGTTTTTTCATTTGAGAGGGAATTGTGTGTTATATGTATGTTTGAATTTGTAGGCTACCATAATTAGGCTGTGAACCCAAAGATCCATTTCACTCTTTTTAATTCTGTGACCTACACTGAGGGTGGAAGAAAAAAAGATGGGTAAACAAATGCCAATATTCTCTTTAGTCATTCATTATTTTTCCCCAAGTGCAAATGTTGCACATTAAAAGCTACATTGTTATTGATTAGGGAGGCATTGGTAAAAGCTTGGACTATGGAATCATATTACGCGAGTTCAAATCAATGTCAAAACCATTCTATCTACTGTTAGCTACCTCGGGCCGATGGGGCTCTTTAACTTGGGAAAGTAGCTCATCTAGGTGAAGGGCAAAACTGATTTCAAAAAGACTAGCAACTTTTTCTTATAAAACAAGTATGCTACGGAAACAGCAAAAAAAACAAATTTTCTACCCAATGCACCACTGGGTGTAATGGTTGATGATGTCAATGCTCTGATTTTGGGTGAAAGTTTGCCAAGATTTCAGTATCTGATTTCTTGTTTTGCGTTGAAATGAATTAATTAATGCTGGCAAATTTCACTCGAGAAAAGTTGTGGAAAATTTCTTATGATTTTATAGACAAATAATTTACAATGATAATTGTTGAAGAGGTATATTAAGTGGCAACGATGGAGCATTGGTAGAAGCTCGGGCTCTGAGATCGTATTACGTGAGTTCGAATCCCAGTCAAAACCATTACATTCACATTTAGCTGCCTCGGGCAGATGGGGTTCGTTAACTCGGGAGAGCATCTTATCTAGGTGATGGGTAACAACGAATGTAAAAAGCCTGGGTAAGAGCACGTAAAAATAGCCTTGTGCCAAACTTGGGTTGGTGATTGCAAAGTAAATATAATATTAAGTGGCTAATTAATTAGCCATCTTGAAATTAAGTAGTTTTGAATGTTTAATTTTTTCCAGTCACTAAAAACTTTTTTTTTTTCTTTGCAAACTATTATAAAAATTAAAATTACAAATACTCATACTATGCAATCTTTTGCAAAAAGAAACATCAGTGTTTAAAGCTTAGAATTATTCTTGGGATTACAAGAAAAATTAATCTTTATTGTCTGCTTGGCCACACCATGTTTTTCTTTCTAACATTTTTTTTTTTTCTCATAAAGAAATAAAATTGAAAATCAATTTTAATCTTATTAAAATCTTTGCACTGATTTTAGTTTAGTTGTTTTTGTTTTTCTCTCTTTTGTGTAGAATTTCTAGTTTTTTTCTTTTTTTTTTCTTGACTTTTTTGTGCATGTGTAGTCTTTAGTTTTGCTTGACATACATTTTGATTATTTTTGGTTCAAATGTTTATATATGTTTGGGTTTTATTCAGTGTTTTTTTTAAATAAAAATTTTTAGTTAAAGAAATCAAGTTAAAGTTTTTTGAAACTTTATTTGACATGCCAAAAAAAAAGAAAATTATGGAAACAATTTTTATGACATTTGATACCTGGTACTGTGCTAGGGCAAGTAACAAACCTTCACGCAGTGCCCCTGCTACTCCTTTCAAGAAAACCAATTGTTATACTACGCACATCACTATGCAATAAGATATGAATGAATGACATTTGAACAATAAAAAGTAATTTGTTGATCTATTTTGCAGACTATTATCATCATCCTCATCATTCTTACCTTCACAATATTTTGGCTGATAAACCCTGCATTACAACAAAAAGTTCCAAAATTTTATCACTGAAGAAGTCCGAAAATATCATAGGCAAAAATGTTGTAAGGGTAACAATTATGAAAGATGAGGACAACAGTTCAAAAAACGATCTACAAATTAACAAGAATTAAAAAAAAAAAGAAAAAAAACAATAAAAATTATACTTTGATTTTAACCAGGGTTTTTTTCTGTTTATTTAATACTATAATTTGTTTAATAGTCAAAAGCATTTGATACAATAAATCAATGTTTGTTTTAGTTGCATTGGATCATTTAATTTCAAGAACAACCATTTTTAAGAAACATTCTTTTTGCCCATACGTAGATTTTGAAAAACAGTATGTACCATTTAACCCAAAGCTGGTTAAAGTATTAAATAAGGTTGTTCAAAGCTTTAGTTTTAAATTTGTAAAGAGGACTTAATTTAGAAAAAAATTAGATGGAAATTAATATTTTTATGGTTATAAATAAAATAAATGAAAAAACAGATCCAATGAATCCATTGTTACATCTGGATTTAGAATTATTTGACTGATTATAGTCATTCAAACTTTAGAGGAAAAGGTTAATTTTTTATGTCCATAGCATGTTTTTTTTTGTTTTGTTTTTTTCCCCACATCCTAGTTAGATGAAGATATACAATTGAATTTATGCACTTCTAGCTTAAATCAATTGTTTGTAAAGCAATGAATTTGTAAGGGAAGTTACTTGGCTTTAGGAGTAATCTCCCTTGTATTTGTTATTAGACTTCAAATTAGAAATTAATACAACATAAAATCTTATTCAAAATTGACTTTTATATCTTTAACTAAATCATTAAATGGCCTAAAATTATTGATATGCCGTAAAACAAACAAACCGACCAGGAAAAAGGAGTTTTAATTACAAAAATGTGTTAACTCTTATAATGTGGTATTCAAAATCAGATGGGCATGAGAGCCTTGTTGATTTTAATGTAGTTTTAAACTTGTGGTTTGTATTTTATAAATATTTACAATTTTTTGTCTTTAAATTTTTCTTCAATTTTCTAGACCAACTTTTTAATTCATTTTTTTATACCATTTCACTAAATTTAACTTATGCAAAATTTTCAAATTTCTTTTTAATGAAGGAATGTGGTCCATGCCAGATGAAGAAAGAGTAAAACAGGCCGTTCGTTTAGTATTATTGCTTTTGCCTCCAGCCAATAGACGCAAACTACACCTTTTGCTCCGTTTTCTTAGTAAAGTAAAAGCAAACTCAGAACTGCAACTTGCAGACAGTCCAGATGCTTTACAAACTTTGGTAAGTAAATTCTTGATTTTTTTTTTCTTTCTTTATCACTTATAAAAAATGATTTAAGGAAATCTAATTTTTTAAATAAAAAGCAGAGCAGTTACACTATTTTTACTAGCCTATTCAGAGTCAAATTTTGTTAGATGCTTATTTATCTATTTTTGATTGAATTGTAAAGAATTTTTTTTCAACAAAATCCATAGCATGTCGTTATGTTTTCATGCTTTTTGGTAATTTTTATTTGGTTAAAAAAAAATCAAATAAAAGTCACTTTTAAAGGAATTTTGGTTAGAATCATCCATTATATATCATGAAATAAAATTAAAATTTTTTTTCTTTTTTTTTTTTCTAATTTAAACTTTATTTTGCATTCTTTAGAATTTTCCAAGTTTACTTGTTATTTTGTTTTTAAATTATCAGAATAAATATCCTAAATAAAAATTTAATAGACTATGCAAATCTGTGATTTCATGATTTCCTTAACACTGATCTATTTTAATGATATTAAACAATGATCAGTAATTTTTAATGATTAGAGTAGTATTTAGAAATTAGTTTTTGTATTTTTCTTCTTCTTTAGTTTAATAAAATCTATTAAATATTAAAAATTTACTAAATAAAATATTTAGGCAATTCTCAAAACAAATTTTCCAAACAATGTTTTAATTCAATTTCCCCAAACAATCTGTTAATAATCTTAACCTATTTTTTTTTTCACTTCCTTTTAATACTAATTGATCTAACTAGTAACTTTACATAAACTCATTATTTGTTGTTTTTCGTAATCCTTGAGATAAGGTATGATTAATAATTCTAGGAATATTTTTAGACAATTGTCTTCATCTTTATTTTCATATTTATTTTTTCTTCACAACGTTTCAACCGAGTGGACCTTCGGTCTTCATCAGATGTAAATGAGTTCATGTTTGTTAACACGCGCTGAGAACTTAAATTATTACAAAAACAAAAACCTACCAACATAAACATTAGAAAAGCAAAAGTTAACAAACATGAACTCATTTTAACCCGATAAAGACATTAAGTCAACCAGGTCGAAACGTCTTGAAAAAAAGATGAAAATAAAGATGAGGACAATTGTCCGAAAAATACTCCTAGAATCATTATTTGTTGTTTTAACTTATTACAAATGCCTCCAAAACTATTTTATACTTAATTCTTATCACATTGATTTTCCTTTCTTACAGATTTAGAATAAACTGTATTTAATAATTTTTTTTCTTTATCTTTTTAGCTCGTCGACACTTTCTATCAAGCAATTCTTTGCAGTTCAGATTCATCTGACATGGACATTAATCTTGCTAAGCATTTGGTTTCATATTTGATTGAAAATCATGATTTTGTGATGCAAGTTCCTTCAGACCTGCGCAGTCAGGTAGAGGATCGTCTCTCTCAGTTACAACGTGTACAGGTAAACATTATTATTGAATGATTGCAATCCTCAATCCTCAAGTCATAACCCTTCCTCCCACCATCTCTCCTGCTTTCTCTTTCTCTAAAAAATTGTCTACTTGAAATAACATAACAGATAAAAGTATGCTTTTATGTATTTATCAAATGCGAGTCAAGAGTCTAAATAAGATTACATATCAAATCTTTGAAAACGTCCAGTTATAGATGAGATATAGATAGATAAAATGTATTAAACTAATCTTTCTTTGGTTTATTCTATTTATTAAACATTTTTAAATAAATGATAAAAACCTTATAAAATCTGTAGAATTGAATTTTTTGAAGAAGGGGGGGGGTAAATATGCGCACAGTGCACACATATTTTACAAAATAAAATGTATTAGATTTTTTCAATCTTCAAAAATTGATCAGAAATTTTCTATTATTTTCTGTTTCAAATAGTTTTCAGATCTTTGGTATAATATTATGGAGTAAAATTTGAATTAGTACTTTAAATTCTTTTTTTTTTTAAGTAAATTGTTTAAATTGCAGCTAATATCATAATAGATTCTTTTGATATCTGAGAGTTATCTTTAAAAAATAATCATTGTATTTTTAAATTTGTCAAAGGTGAAATGTGTTTACCAAATTCTTGAATCCTGAAAATTCTTATTTCGGTCAGATTAGTTTTTTATTTTCATATATTTTTCAATTCAATTTACTTTAGTGGGGAAATTTAATGTTTTCTTAAGCTTTTTTAAAAAAGGACCTTATGTCTTGTGTTTTTTAAGAAGTCAAAAATGAATGCTCAAAATCTATTTTTTAAGATGGTAATAGTCTTTGAAAGATAAGCTGTCATGGCTTTTTAACCACAAATTCTGGCACATCTGATTCAGTAATATCAAATTTGATTTTAAAGTGGACAAATGTTCTTTTCAGATTTTATTGATCTTGGCTAAAAAAAAGCAAGTTACTTTTATTGCTTTTAGGTTTTATTTCTTTGTAAATCTGAACATGGAACTTTATTTGAAGTAGGGTATACACAAATACTGCATTATTCAAACAGGTGTTATTAAAAAGAAATTTTATGTTTCTTAATATTTCCTTTTCAAATTTTGTTAGAAAATAAGAAAAATCAATGAAAAAATTAAAAAGAAGAATTCATTTAAATTATGGAATTCTGTCTAAATATACAAAATACTGCATTGTTAGTGCACTTTAACATTTCTTGCTTGTGTGTTTTTTTTAACATAAAATACATTACAATTATAAAGAAATAACTGGTATTGCTTTTCTGAATTTGTCATAAGTTTGAATAATCAATATTTATTCAATTTTCTGTCTTCATCTTTACTGATACTCATAAAATGTTTTATTCAACCTATTATTTACGGTTAAATTGCCTGTAGACAAATATTTTTTCTACTTTTAAACTAGATATCTAAAGACATAACCCATTGTCACTATTGGATGATATTACAATGTATTATTTATGCAAAAAAGTATCAAATCAATGTAAAAACTATTTTATTCTCAATTTCTTTTGTAAATATAAAAGTCTTGTTTTTTGTAAATAAATGATAACTGGTTGGTATTGAGAAGTTGTAACTTCAATTATATCATGTGATGGTACGTATTCATGTTAACTAAATGTTTGTTCATCCATCTACTCACATAAATATGCAGAATATTTTTTTTAATTTGGGAAAAAATGTTTTAGAAATGACCCATAATCAATTTTATCTGTTAAAAATCCAAAAATGTCAATTGTGTATCAACATATGAATAAATTTCTTTTGCAATTTTCTTATCCTTATGCAAACAATTCTTTATATATAATACTTTTTTCGATATTTATATTATGCACAGCAACAAAACTTTTTATTAGAAATTATCATTTCGTAGTTTGATTTTGTAAAATGTTTACATGACTTCTACAAAATAATGACCCCCATATATAAGTCAAATACAATTACGTATATCTACAAATATAAATCCAATATAGTAGTAAATTGAAGTAATATAATTTAATATTTTAAATAATTTCATGAAAAAATTAAAGCTATTGGTGTTACTATTAATATATATTACTAATGAAAAAAAATAAATAAAAAGAACGTATGATTTATAGTGTTTGATTTTAAAACAATGAATTCATATTATGCAGGATTAGAAGTATTTTGCCTCACTTTCAGCACAATTTTAATGGCGTGTTTATAAATTGTAAGTTGTACTATTATTAAGGAATGACTGTAAATTTTGTTGAAAAGGAATTTTGGCTTTTACAATATTTTCTTTTCCATGATTTAAGATGCTTCATTTTTTTTTTTAAATTCTTTGGTTTTCTAATTTTCTTAGCTTTTGCTTAAGTTTTTATCCTTTTCATACCCGGCCCCTACATAACAAAAAATAAAATTAATGCCAAATTATTTATTGAATTAAAACAATTTAATTTAAACTGAAAACTTGTTTGTTTTTAATGCTACTGCAAACATTGCTGCATCTTAGTGAAAAAAAAATTTCTTTTGCTTGCTTCATTTCATGTATATTGTAATAACTAGGGTTGTGACAATATTCTTTTATTAAAGAATATACTTGTCATGTCCCCAGTTATTAGGGGTGTAACAAGAATTTTTTTGATAAAAATATTCATAAAAAAATATTGTCTCAACCCGATTATTTTATTAAAATAACCGTTATTTCTCTCTCAATACTCTCTCTGTCTCTAATGATGGTCTTGACCTGGTCTAGAAATTTACTATTTTGCCACTAAAAAAAATTAACAATTGCAAATAATTTCATCTTAAACATAAGCAGCCATTATCCAACTAGCAATTATTTACAAATATCTAACTTGTAGTTAACAAATCTATCATGACTTAAAATCTTTGTTTTATTTGAACTCTAAGGCCAACAGACACTAATAATACTAACTTAAGAAAAAACAATTGGATCTTGTTTCAAATTTCAGAAAATATATCTTCTAACATCTTTCCAGTGCAGTAAATAAATATTTGGATTAAAGAGGTTTAATTCCAGTCCATGTTGCATTCACAATTAGGCTTATATTCATGCCATCTGTAGCTTAAATAGTGCAAATTGTATATTCAATGTGTTGATAAAAAGATGTTAGGGGAAATCAATGGAGGGCCAAGTCTCCAAAGAACTGGGACATGGATATCTTTTGACTGTAAGCAACACTAATCAGTATAGGTAAGTATACCTGTTGTGGTTGCCACTTGTTGTGGTCGAGTGTGGTGTTATATACAGTGTAGTTATTAAATATAAGAAACAAGATGACAGTATTAAGAGTTAACAAATATATTAACAAAAGATACATAAATAGTGGCATGCGGCCTGGCAGCTATGCTGAACTCTTCTCTCTCTCTCTCTCTCTCTCTCTCTCATTAATTCTCTCTCTCTCTCTCTCATTAATTCTCTCTCTCTCTCATTAATTCTCTCTCTCTCTCATTAATTCTCTCTCTCTCATTAATTCTCTCTCATTATCATATACTCTGGATGAACGAGAGAGATCACATTTATAGTGATTGGAAGAGTTCATTCTGAGGTGTGTTTCACCCCACAACAATACCATTGTTAACATGTATCTACATTTTGTCAGCTTGAAACCAAGGACTAAGAGGAACCAATTGAATAGCAGATGTTTTCAGGGACTTTCTACATCTCTTGTTGTGGTAGTGTTGCAGGAAATTCCCTATAAATGTAAAGATCATCACTACTACAGTCATTTTGAGTGTGTTATATACCAACAATCACATTTTTTTTTAGTGAGAATGGACCATTATTGAAAGCTTAGACTTAAACCATTCTAACCATTGCATTTACCTTTAGCTGCCATAGGTCACATTAACCTGGAAGAGTAACTCATCTTGGTGAAGGGCAACATGGCTTACAAAAGACCAGGGATATAATGAGCTCGTAAAAATGGCCTTAAGAAGTGTTATAACAATTTGTCAGCTTTTTCTTTTTTCTCGTGGCCTATAAATGATATGGATCCACTATACAATGGTAAGGAAATTGCTATAAACAATTTCATTAACTCTTTGGACCCTGACTTAGGCAAAATTTTGGGCCTCTTATAGAACAGCTCTGATTAGTAATTTGGTAACTTTGCTGTGTCATCTTTTTGCTGTAAGTCTCCAAGGCCGTTATATCGGCCCCTCAGGATCCAAAGGGTATTTTTTGGAAAGTGAACATTTAATTGGCTTTTTTTAATTGAGCCTTTTTTTTTCTTAGTAAAATATTCCAAAATCTAGAATTAGTTCAATCAAATGTGCAACAAATTTTTTTATTATGGAAACCTGAAGACTTTTTTTTTAAAAAAAAAAAAGCTCAAAAACATCCTGTATATCAAATAACTGAATTTATCACTACAAAAATCCTCCGATGTCTATAGACAGGCATTGTTTTAAAAAAAGAAAATACCAGCACTGTTCCAGTATTTATTTACTTCTCTTGCTCAGCGATTGTAGACTTAACTCCTTGAGTTGATTTTTGTAACTGTTTTAATGATTTTGCCAGGTAGGGTGGTTAGCCCTGCACAGGCGTTATCAATAAATAATTTGGAAATTTGCATATAAAATACTATTTCATTCTTTTAGAAATCATCAGTGCAACTTATCCAAATTGAACCTGCAACCTTAATGATTAGAGACAGCGTCTTTAACCGTTCCTCTACAGCGGTGGTTCCCAACCTATTCTGGGCCATGCCCCACCTAGGCATTTTTAAAATTCTGATGCCCTCCTTTGTGATATTTAATTTTTGTTATTAAAAATTCTCCTGTTATTCAGTGAAGTAAGCTTAAAAGGCCATTATCTTGTATCTAAGCAAGGTTCCAAAGAACATGGCATCAATGAAAGAGAAAAATTTTAAAACAAAGGGACATTTAAATAAATAAAGTTTTAAATTTAAAACATAATAGAGAACTTTAACTTTGGTATAGTAAGCCCAAGGGTGCACGTCCTGCCTATGCTCCACCAAAATATTGACATGCCCCACCGGTTGGCATGCACCCCACGTTGGGAATGACTGCTCTACAGGAACATTTATTATTCCTGCATAGACTTGTAATAATCCAATAAAGATGTTATTTGAATGATCGACAACGAGCGTCATACTTTCAATTTCAAAAAATAAAAACAATGGGTAGTATTTTAAATTAAAACTATAGCTTTGACTTTGGTTGAAGGCTATTGTCTCAAAACAACCAGAAAAGCAAAAAACTTAACATTAACTCTTTAAACCCCTAAAGAACCAATATTTCGGCCCTGGTGACATAAGGCAAAAGAAGACACACATTCAACGATATTTCAGCCTCAATCTTTGGACCCTGTCTTAGCAATATTACCAAATAGTTAGTCAGTCGTTCTACTAAAGAACCATATTAGGGTCAAAATGTGTGTCTTTTTTGCCTTTGGTTACTAAGGCCAATATATCGGGCCCCTAAGGGTCGAAAGGGTTAACATCACAGTATGTGCGTAAAAGAAGTTAAAAAAGCATCCATGTAATCTTTGATTTCCTTCATAATTTCATTTCTTGTCACCTTTCGCTAATAAGCTACACTCGTGTCAGAAGTGGAGTACAAAAAAAAAACCTGACTTTGATTTAAAAAGTGTCAGAATCCTCAAATATCTGAATCACCAATGGAAATGATAGACTACTGAAACTGCAATTATTTCAACTTCAGATTCCATCCGACAAAGATAAGGGAAGATTCGATTTGTGTCAACTTTGGTACAAAGAAAAAAACAAAAACATTGCCACAAATAAAATTACCAAGTAACAAATATTGGACTCTTGAGATTAAGCGTTTTGTTCCTGGCGATCGAATGAGCCCAACATAGATCGGGGCAATAATGCTTCGCCCAAGCCCTTAGAAGAGCTACCAGCTGGATCGGAAATTATTTTCCTGCATTAATGTTACAAATATACATATGACAAAAATTAAAAACTTGTTTTTAAAAAAAAAAAAAACATACATAAACAATACAAACTTATTCCTCAACCTAATTGTTTATTGTTTTTTTTTCCAAATTTGTTAAAAAAAATTACTCTTATCATGTCAGAAATATATATTTTTTTAGGGCAGCGACAGTGGAGCATTGGTAAAAGCTTGGGCTCTGGAATCGTATTATGCGGGTTCAAAACCCAGTCAAAACCATCACATTCACTTTAGCTGCTTTGGGCGGATGGGCCTCGTTAACTCGGGAGAGCAACTCCAAGTGAAGGGTAACACTGAATTAAAAAAGCCCAGATATATAGAGCACGTAAAAATGGCCTTGTGCCAAACTACCAAGTAAATATCTTTCTATTTTTCATATATATATATATATATATATATATAATATGTGGAAGGGCTCCTATAATTTGAGAACAAAAACTTATTTGTGT
>JAUZSX010311651.1:0-12228 GCA_034780655.1 Idiosepius hallami | reverse complement strand
ATCATCACGCTCTGATAACAAACTCAAATTAAAAAAGTACTAAAATTAAAAAAGTTGGTATAATAATATATAGATGCATAATAGGTTGATTTTTAATCTAGTTTATACTACCAATTTGTTTTTATTAATAAGACAGTTTACGATCATATACTTATATATATATATATAGATATCATTCAACAATTGTTGTTATTTTTCGCTGATAGTTTTGTTTTAAGTAAATACCTTTGGGTAATTTGAAATTCATTAAAAAAAAAAGTCAAAATTACCAATACTTTCGAAATTTTATCGACTTTTAAATCGGACATCTGTCAAAATAGCTTGCTATCTTACATAGTATGAAAGTACAAGGGGAAAAGATAAAACCTATTTGGTTTTTTTACAAAGATTTCAATATTATTTTCTTTGAATAGATGTGTGCAGCGATAGCGAGTCAAAGAAAATATATTAATTGAATCGTACTTTCATTTCTATTTTTATCTTTTAAAATCTAATAAAAAAAATTATTCTCTTTTGTTCTACTTCACATCCTTCCATTTTTTTAAAATCTAAGGTTTTAACAGATTACAATTTTATATTCGTTTGTGTTTTTAGGGCATGTAATCCCTTTTTTAAAAATTTTAATGCCAAGAACATTTTAAACATACGTAGTTCTTTTAATAACATAATATTCCCTGTTTAATCAATAGCGGGGGAGGATGTGGGAATTCATACTTTTCCCAAGGTGTATTAGTCCAATTATGGACGTAAACGGAACAACTAGGATTCAAACTCCGATTCTACGATTCTTAAGTCCGATGCCTACCCATTAGGCCAAATGGACTTTCCCATGATTCCAAAATGTGACTGCATACCCACTAGGCCAAATGGACTCCCCTTCAACTTTTTCACTCCTTTCTAAGTTTTACACAAGTAAAAACTCACAAAAAATATCTAAAAATAAAAAAAACTAAAAAGCTATAAACAACCCAAATTAAACAAATAAAATCAGTTCTCAGCATTAAATGACACAATAAGAGTCGATATGCTGGTTAAATAAACTAACCAACCAACTAATTATTACTGTGTGAGAGCACCACACCGCTCGGAGGTTGCCTAGTTTACCTATGCCTAAGGCTGGATTTTCTTTATGATCTCCTTCTGTACACAGTAAGTTTCCAGAACATAACCATACTCAAATTCAAATATCAATAAACATGCAATTTTTAGGTAATAGGTTCTTTTGGCCATTAAGTCTACTTTTGCACCATGAACATTTTCACTCAGTTAAAGTTCAATTACGTGTGTGCGTTTGTCTTGTGTTTAACGGCTTACCAACCTTTAAAAGTCATTTTAATACCTAGAACAATTTTAATTTATTTAATTAAAAAAAAAAAATACACACACATAATTATCGAACAACACTATTTGATCCATAGGCGGAGAGAAGATGTGGATTTATGCCTTTCCCAAGAACATTAGTCGACATATCAACCAGGGCAGCGACGGTGGATCATTGGTAGAATCTCGGGCTGTGAGATCGTGTTACGTGAGTTCAAATCCCAGTCAAAACCATTACTTTCACTTTAGCTGTCTCGGGCAGATGGGGCTCGTTAGCTTGGGAGAGCAGTTCATCTAGGTGAAGGGTAACACCGAATATATAAAGACCAGGTAAGAGCACGTAAAAATGGCCTTGTGCCAAACTTGGGGGTGCTCACCAAGTAAATATCATAATTGAGTAAGTAACTCGAGTGAGTAAACTGTCCACTGGCTGGACACACGGGTTGTTGGTCTAGGATCTGAGAGGGTACTAAATAAGTCTTTGTTGCTGGCAGGTCAGGGATTGGTCAGAGAGAGAGAGAGAGAGAGAGAGATATAAAAGGAGTAGGAGAGAGTGAATATTAGGGATTCTGGGTAGGAGGTTGTGGACTGAAGTTGAGTGTTAGGAGAAGGGAAAAGAAAAGGCCAAACAGTTAATGTGTAGATAAGTAGAATAGTATGATTTTTGGCCTAGTTGTCTAGAATTTCGGTAGAGGCTAATTTGGGTTCACACCTACAAAAGAGCTAAAGTGTTTATATAGATAGGTAGAATAGTTGGATTTTTGGCCTAATTCTCCTGAACTTAGATAGAGGGTCATTTGGCTCATTTATACAGCAATAAACAAAGGTTGCACGCACACATATATCCACTGTAAATTAAGTCGACTTCTCTGAAGTTTTCGGTAACCAAATTACTTGCAAAGAGTGTTGTGTGTGAAAGAGAGTTGTATCCTCTGTCCAAGGCTGTGGTAAGGCCTCGTCCCCAACCCCACAACTGCAGAAGGAGTGAGGAGGGCAAGTTCTCTAGCAGGCTCAAGGCTCCATGGTATTTCATACAGATCTATTGTAATACAAACTTAAAAAATTATTACAAAATTTTTTATCTAATAAAAATGGGCTTTTATTGCAGATATTGGAACAACTCGTTATATTTTTTTCGGATTGCATTCATACCCATTAATCATTAAACGAACAATATTACAACAGAATTTTTCTTTTTTACTTATTCAAGTTTGTTGCCTTATTTTGATCTAATGACTACCAGGGTATGATCATGAGGATTGGAACAACTCATTATATACAGAGGGTAAAGTAAACCCAACGAATCACAGAGCAGACACGAAATAATTCACCTTATTTTATGAAGCCAGATTTTCCCCTTTTGCAAAATTGCAGACTAAAGACCTGATTGCTGGATTTAAAAAGCCAGTTTGTTTACATTTATAAAGGAATGTAAATAAACTGGCTTTCTTTCGGTCTGATAACCACGCAGGCACAAAACTGACAGTCACCGAAGGCCGTTAACTCCGTATCTTTGCTTAACTAATATACATGCTCAATTTCTGATATTGAGCACTCTAACTATAAATATAAGTAATTTTACTCTACAGATTAATACATATATATACATAAAAATTTATAAATAGATATGGATAGATAGGTCCTTTTTCACTAGAGGAAAACAATCATTAACGCAAGTGTTCAGTGTCTTTGCTAGGGTTACAAGTTGCATTTTGCTGGTAGAAGGGCCAGCAAACCTAATTCTGCAATGTTGCTAAGGACCAACAGCACTCACTATCCACCCCCTGTGTCGCCAATTTATTCTTTCGAAAAAGCGGGTAAAAAAAAAGAGAAATCCTTATATCCATTGTCGTAGTCAGGTCAGCCATTGGCAGTAGTTAAAGTTTACTTTGAGGGCCGTTGTCAGCGATATCGTCCTTCCTTAAGGTCCTCCCTGCTGTGCTAAAGTAAATAAGCCTAAATACTTTTCTTTTTGTATAAAAGGATTTGTGATAAAATAATAGTCAAGCCGAACAGTGTTTTGTTTTTTTTATCAAAAGACATCCTCATTCATTGAGGCTGAAATAATACATTTGGAAGAAGTTTATAAAAGTACTGGACAGAACACAGGGCAGGCAGACCACTACTGCTAAAATAAAAATCTACCAAATAATTCATGTACAATAGGTAGATCTAGATCTAGATCAGGGTTTCTTAAGCTTGTTTAGATCATGACCCCATTTATGAGTGTTTTTTATTTAGCGACCCCAGACAAATATTAAATAAATATCATATTTACTTGGTAGAGCACCAAACCAAGTTAGGCACAAGGCCATTTTTACGTGCTCTATATACCCAGGCTTTTTTAATTCAGTGTTACCCTACACCAAGATGAGTGGCTCTCCTGAGTTCACGAGCCCCATCTGCCCGAGGCAGTTAAAGTGAATATAATGGTTTTGACAGGGATTTGAACTTGAAGATTTGAAGTTGGGAGCCAAGGTGAAAACACTGAGGCAATCTGACAACAACTAGTCATCATCAAGTGTTGTTTTTTTTCGAAATCCTCGAAATGAGATTTAATTAATAATTTGTAGATCTATTTTGGGGATAATTAGTTGTCCTGATTTGTCAGAACCAAATGATAAGGACAGTTGCATACACCGTAGCAACAGTTTTTGCCGTCATAAGATTTGCGCCCCCACCCCTGATAATCCGTTAAAGTTCAAAATTCCAAAAAGCTGTAAAATAATAATTTCTATGGAACTACAATCAAGGATCTAATTATTCAAACTAAAATATTTATTTTCATTGGACTACACAGACACAGTTAAAAAAAAACGTTTAAAAACAGTATTAATACGCACATAAAACAAAAAAAAATACTAACCACTTAAAAAATCATTTTGGTGAGAAAACTCAGATTTTTTTTCTTTAAACTTTTTACTATTTTTCTTCTATTGTCTCAAAATGCCACCCCTGCTGAAATGTGCCGCCCGGAGCGGCGGAGGAGCGACCCCCCTGTCCCTCCCTTGCTACTGGATAAGGACGGATAGAACAGAACATTATTACTTCAAAAAAACAATAATAATAATTTTAATAAATTAGTACTCCTTGAGGAAATTGTATCGTGGAAAAAGGGTTTTAAATACATTTTCAAGTAGTAATAAGCTTTGAAAGAGTTTAAGTCACTTACCATCTTGAAAGTTTATAATCAAGTTCAGTCTAATTGTTAGAATCTTTAACTGATTTTAGTGGCGATAGTTTCTGACACACGTGTGTGTGTGTGTGTGCGCGCACTGTGGCACACGCATGCATTTTCTAACGAAGGTCCCCGTAGGAGTTTCATTTACAGAAAGATTACCATTGGTTCATTTGTTCAACTATATTTATTTAATTTTCTTTTGAGGATAAATCATAATAATTAATATAAACCTCTTTTTCGTGTGCCTTTTTTAAATTTAATTTTTAATTGTTTAGTTTATTTTAGGGTTGGGGTTACGATTAGGGTTAGTGTTTAAAAAAAAAGTTTTTCGTGATTAAACAAATTAAAATCTTCCGTGCGTGCTCTGTGAGAAAAGGAGCCCATTGCATTGATTACATTTTATACCGTTATACTCCCTGGTTTCTGCAAGGGCTCTACGTATCTAGCCCTTGGAGGAAGATACAGCCTGTCCTGTATGCGTTGTGTCTCTAGCCCTCTTGCAATAACCATGAATGAACTGAGAGTATAACGGGTCTTCCCAGAGCCCAAAATGTAATCAATGGACCCCTTTTCTCAATTTTTTACAATTAAACGTCACACACACACACACAAAGAGAATGTGTGAAAATCAAAACCATTTTTTCGATTCCGACACTAAGTAGTGTTACAAATACGATTCCGATTCTTTGCTTTGTACTTGACTGGAGTTTGTACACAGTCCGGACTTGTGCCGGTCGGCAGTCAGTCCACCACAGGCACAACAGCCTAGAGCCATGAGAAACAGTAAACACACACAAGGGAGCCCGAGTCAGGCGTGTCCTCTTTAAGTGCTCTCAGATTAGGTCCGATTGGACCGATGGCTCTGGCTCAGTCCATCCCTGGCAAGGAAGGACCCTTCTTCGTTAAAAAAAAAAAATGCGTGTGTGTGGCAGTGGCATGAAGGACTACCAATTTTTGTTGTTTTAATTTATAACCACTAAACATTTCTTAATGTTGACTGTTTGCTCTATCCACACCCTCGGCACCAGAGGGTGCGGACTACTGCCGATATAAAGAATTACCAAATTTCTTTCATGCGTTATCGAGCAAGCGACGACTTTCCTGGTTTCGTTTTCACTTAGAAGTGGAAGAAGAAGCAGATGTAGCTGTTTGTGTTGGTTGTGCGTTTTACAGCGTTTTAGTTAAATATTTATTAAGGAAAGCCCCAACCAATCCCACATTTCTAACAAGTTTTTATTTCATGTTAAAAAACAGAAAAAAAATGTTTATCGATAAAAAAAAATGGCGGATGATTTGCTTAATTATAGACTTATAATCGAAATCTTTCTGGATTTTACTTCTGGAAACATTTCGACTCCTAGAACTGTTTGATAGGTTTGAATAAATAAATAAAAAACCTAATTATTTTCATAACATGTCTTTAAATTTTAAGCTAAATAATCATTGTTTACTTGAACACGTTAAAAGTAAAAATGTTAGTTTTTTTTTTTTAATTAAATATTAAAAAAAAGTTTATGAAAAAAATTGATATTAAGTTGTTTTGTTTTTGTTTTTGTTTTTTTTTAATACTGAATAATCTTTTATTTTTTTTTTGGGGGGGAATATTTGATGTTATTTTTTTCTTGTCTGAAAACTTTATTTATTTAAAAGACTCGTGGTGGTGGCAAACCTTTAAACTTTAAATAAAACATTAAACACAGTTTTGTTGTTAAATGTTTACAATTGAATTGAAAGATTTCTCACACTTTTTTTTCCTTTTATATTCAAATCATCGTAATATAAATTATAATAAAAGGTTTCCCCATTTCCCAGTGTGTTAATTGTTTTAATAAATAAATGCAACAAAATATCAATTTTAAAAGCGATGGAAAAATCAATATAAAACAAACAGAAAACACGAGTTTGCGGTACGAATTGGGTATTCTAGTTAAGTGTTACTCACTGTTGTGTGTGACAATGTGACATCGTAAAAGTAGCTCACAGCAAAGTGTCGTCGTATGCATAATGAACGTAAAACGGGGTAAAAAGAATCTACCGAAAACCAAATAATTAACTAATCAATATAAAAATGTCATAGTTTATTCGGCGAAGAATAAATTTAATAACAGTATAATTGTTTTTAATATACATAAATAAGAACTTTGTTGGCTGGTCACTACAGTAAAAGAACGACACTAAACTAAGGACGTTACTAAGTTACAACGCTAAACTAATGGCCACGAATTGTTTTCAATGAAGAAAAAAAAAATGTTGCTTCTTGCGTGAGCACGCACGCTAGTCATTTAGCTGCCCCGTCGCAGAATGCGCCTTGCAACCACTTTACCATAAAAAAGGCAACTTACACCCTCCCCTTCAACATACTGGAGCCTTCGACTATATATACATACATTTACAAATATATAGAGAGAGAGAGGGAGGGACCCTAGGCAGAGAAATGGATTGATAGATGTGTATATTTCAAGTGTGAATGATTTTTTTTAACCTAAAGAACCGATATATGGCGACTTAAGGCAAAAGAAGACACACACAACGAACGATATTTCAACCCGCATCTTTGGATCCTGACTTGGAAATATTACCTAGTAGTCACTCAGAGCCGTTCTATTAAAAGACCATAGGGTCGAAATCAGCGTGTCTTTTTTGCCTTTGGTTACTGAGGCCGATATATTGGCCCTTTAGGGTCGAAAGGGTTAATTAATTCTAACAATTGATTATTTTGGGGGTTTTTTTTGCATTACAATCTGTGAAACCAAGGAGCCTTGTAGCCCCTAGGGAGCTTGCACCCCCACTAACAGTTGTGGGGTCTACAGGGGCACTAAGCATGGATGGCCCTGACGCACGCACGCACGCACTCACTAAGTTTTTGTAGAACATTAATATTGATATTGGATTATTGCACTCTCACATGCAAGAAAAAGCAGCTCTATTTTATTTTCGTTGTCCAGCCGGTTTCGGTTCACCGACTTTTCATCACCTGGTGTTTCATCACCCGACTATTTAGTCACGTTTTTTTCAACATGAACATTTAATCACTCCGACACTGAGAACTTTAATTCCACTCCCCCCAAAAAAGTATATTTATTAATGTAAATGTTATTTATTATTACATTAAATTTTTAGGATCTTTGAAAATTTGGGAGTCGTTTGCAAAAATGGGTTATGAAGAATAATCGTCTATGTGATTAAAAGTCTCGTGATAAATATTCAATGAGTATCGTCGAGTGATGAATGAAAGCCTGTAACAACACCTATCCAGCGAGAAGATCGAACAAAATGTCAAATAATACCGAACAACCGAGACTGATATAATCTAAATTAAACCGTTCTAGGCTCTGACACATTTTTAAAATGACAAGCAAGCCAGAGACAGTAGACACCACACCACGTTTATTTATATATTTTTTTAAATTTTAATTGGATATTTTTTAAACTTAGGAATATTATCTCGGAATTTAGAATGATTTAACTTTGCGTGCGAACGAACAACAGGTGTTTAACAGTTAACACCTGTTAATAACTAGGATTTATTCAACATGAGGTTTAATTTACTATTCTGTAGAGTAAGATTATTGTCTATATTTATAGTTAGAATGCTCACTTAATATTAGTTGTGGTAGAGACTGGTGTAAGGTAGGTGGAGGTACAACTGAAAGAGCGTCGTGCACACGCACACACACCACAGGTATGACAGGACAGGACATTAGAATAATTTTTTTTTTACCTCACCGATCATTTAAGCCAAAATTATTCATTAAAAAATTTTTACTTAAAATGAGAACATCATTACTTAAATGAGAACATTTAAAAGTGAATTTATTCATTTATACACAATGCAATCGCTGTTTTAAACAAAGGGGAGGGGGTAACAATTTTCCGACATGTCCTGTCATACCTACAAGTTTCTTGTAAGAAAACTAGAAAAAATTAAACTGAAAATATTGAAAAGAAAATTAAAATTCTTTTTAACGAAACGTGCCTGATGCCTGAATATCTGTGTAATGTCCACGTAGGCGAGAAACTGACAGTCACCGTTCTCTGAGACTTCGTCCGTACCGTGGTGCTGGTGCTGTGTGGGGGCGAAACGTGTCTGAATGATTATTCTGCCTAAGTATAAACTTTGTAGTGTGACCCGGATATAAGAGAGTTGTCGAGACCGGAGAATAAATCTTTTAATATCCAGGTACAACTAACACAACAGGCTCCACGTTGGGACCACAAAAGGCACCAGTAAAAAAAATCTCTATTATACCTTGATTTCTCTTATATCCGGGTTGGTTTACACACACACAAACTCTAATAGGCCATAATCCTTTGAATCCTAAAGGGCTGGTATATCGGCCCTGAAAACATAAGACACGCCAATATTTTGACACTAATATATTGCTCTGAGAGCCATTATAGTAGAGAGAGCAATTTGCTCTCTGTGTAATGATTCTGGGTGACTACTTGGTAATTTTGATAAGTTAGGGTTCAAAGGATTTTAATGGCGACTAACCAGTCATCAACACAGCCAAAAAGAGTTTATTTTAAAAAATAGATTTGATTGGTTGAAGTCCTTTTTTAGGGACTAAAATAATAACAGGGTTTGCAGTTGAAATACTAACAAAAAAAGAAAAACACATGTGCAAAAACAAAAAAAAAACTACTTAAAAATTCAATTCGATGTAATTTTTTTTTTAAATATAAGTCGTAGAAAAGAAGTACAAGAAGAAGTTACGGCTATAATTTTTTTTTTTTATAATATAAATTAATTTAGGGACTTGTCGATTTAAGCTTAAAATAAAATTATTTATTAGCACCGAAAGAAAAAAAAAATCATGAAGAAAGATTGTTTCTACTTTATGGCTATTCTGAATGATTTAATTTCGCAGTTTTAAACATTCTTTTTTTTTTAAACTTTTGGTTCCTAAGAGGCCGATATATCGGCCCGGAAAACATAAGCTAAAAAAAGGCACAGCATTATTTTGGCTTAAATATGTTACTCTAACTCTGAGTGACTACTTGGTAATTATTATAAGTCGGGATTCAAAGGATTAAGCCTTTCAACCATAAAGGGCCGATGTATCGGCCTTAGTAGCTTAAGGCAAAAAAGACACACCGACATTTTGGTCCGAACAGCTCTGAGCTGAGAGACTAAATTTGTAATTTTGCTAAGCCAGGATTCAAAAAGCAAAAATATCGGTGTACGGTGTCGGTGTATTAATTGTGTCTTCTTTAGCCTTAGGTCACCAATCAACACCACCAGGGCCGATATATCGACTCATTAGGGTTTAAATAATCCATCATTACTATTTTATTGCAAAAACATTAGCGTTGTAACTTCGTAGTATTATTAAGTGGTTTAATATTGTTTGTAGTAACCGGCAAAATTATCTATATATTGATTATGAAAAATGAAATAATTGCTCTATAAAGTTCATTCTTCACTAAATAATTGGTGAAAATTTCATATAGATTAGATAATTACATGATTTTTGGTAGGTTTTTAAACAGAGGCTCCGTTCATTAAGAGGTTCCGACACACTTAACTAATTCACGACGTTACAACGCTTAACTAGATCACCATAAAATATAACCGATTATTTTTTTTTCTTCTCTCTTAAAAGGACTCGTAGCACTTTTTGTTTTCGTTACAAAAACCGAGCAGAGCCAGACAGACACACAGCACGACCTGGGACTTTTGTGCACAAAAAAAAAACTTCTAAAAAGTTAAACAAAAAGCAATCATTCACTTACAATGATCCAGGCGAGGCTTCCAGCAATAAGAATCGTAAAAATAACCGCAACAACAATCAGTAATTTTTTCCGACATCGGTAACAACATTTCTTTTTGTGGCCTTTTTCGTTCACATGGCAAGTTGCCCGACGTGCGGCGATAGCAGCGGCCTCCTCCTCGAGTCGGGATATCGATTCTACACTTTTGGGACAGAATTTTCCTTCTATTAGTGTTCCTGTAAGAAGAGCTTGGTCATTATTGTTGGACGTCGGTGTGGGAAAAGAAAACGGATTAAAAGGGGATTTTTCTGTCGGCTCTTCTTCTTGCATGAAAGTCGATTCTTCTGTACAGTCTTGCGATTTCGACATCATGACTGACTCTCGCTTCTTGACTTGGAAGGAAGAATATTATATTAACAAATAATATCGTAAATAAAACTTGGAAAGAAATTCCCTTTTTCTAAAAATAGTGTCTTTTTTTTATATACTCTTTCTACTGCTGACACTTCTCTTCTTGTGAGTGTATGTGTTTGTTGTGTTTTTGTGTTAATGTGTTTTTACCCACGAAAAGGAGCAACGACCGACTTGTTATTTGTTACATCATATATATGTATTTTTTTTTTAAATTTAGTTGATCTGACCTTCAATATTATTAGGCAATTAGGGAAGGGCTAAAAATGTTTTACCTGTCTGCCGATTTCGAAGCCAGCAGTCACTTCACTTCACTACTTAACTTTTAAAACCAGATAGAGCGGCAGTTTTGGTCGGTGTCGGCACTTGTGCAGTTTAAGTTTTCTAAATGTACCGTAATTTTTTTTTTTACGGATTCATCATTTCTTCTTTCTATTTCTTTTATCACATAATAACCCTTTAAAATGATAAAACTGCTGAAAATGAATTTTCGGAAAGTTTGTTTTGTTTTGGGTTTTTTTTTTTAAGTTTATATTTAAGAAAAGATTTATTATTTTTAAGGACCCAAAGATAAGGCGTGTGTAAGTTTTTTTTGTTTTTTTTTTTACTCTAAGGTCTTGCTTATTCTGCGCCCCATTTTAAGGGCGATGTATGTCGCGATCGGTTGTAAACATGCTAAGTTGTTTCTCATTAATATCCTTGATTCGATTCATCCTTCGATAATATCATTTTTATTTTTATTTATTTTTCTTTTCAATTAACAACCTCTATGGGTTTTTTTGGTTATCTTCTGGT
Organism: Idiosepius hallami; assembly: GCA_034780655.1. Classification (NCBI taxonomy): domain Eukaryota; kingdom Metazoa; phylum Mollusca; class Cephalopoda; family Idiosepiidae; genus Idiosepius; species Idiosepius hallami. Next base: position 806 of record JAUZSX010311651.1, on the reverse strand, counting down.
AAATTTTTGTTCTTTTAGGAACTTAAATGTATTTTCTTAATTATTGTGTTCAATAGATTTTTTGTGTTATTAGCGTTGAAAAAGTTTATCTAATTGATATTTATCAATTATTTCTTAATTATTTGTTTAAATCATTTTTTTTTTTTCATTAAAATCCAATTTTCTTTTCCTTTGACTAGAGCAAGCAAGAGAGAGGAGAACAAAATTCAGTCAGTCCAGTCCAGTAGTGTCACTCCATCCGGGTCCAAATATTCACGTTTAAGAAAGTATAAACTTTATAAAAAAATCTACAGGCATTTTTTTTTTCCGGCTGGTGAGAGAGGGCTCTGAATGTTTTTAGGGTACCGCAACCGAGCGACCGCACCCACCACCAACCGCCGCCGTAACTGAGTATATCACTCACTGCTGAAAGTTCTCTCTCTCTGTGTCTGTTCAGTCAGTGCGGGTGGTGGTTGGTGTTGTTATGGTAACATTAACACGCTTTTTTTTTTTAAAAATTAGGCAAGAAGTTTAAACTTTAAAGAGAAAAAAATAATCTAACATTGCGTGTGTGTAAAGGTATAATGGGTAAAATCTTATTTTAGCGTCCCTTACCCCAGAAAATATTTTGACAAGGGGCATTATTGAAAAACGATTTAATTTTCAATAACTAGTGGATTTTGGGTTAGGGTAAGGGTGTGTTTTATTTTGTTTTTTGTTTTTTTACTTTTTTAATGTTCAATAAAACTCAAAAAATATTTTAACTTTCAATTTAGTTTTTTTTTTTTTTCATTTCTGTCGGAATTTATTTTATCCGTGTTTAAAAC
>JAUZSX010311640.1:0-12229 GCA_034780655.1 Idiosepius hallami | reverse complement strand
GATATCATAAGAGGTGCGCGATTGCATAAAACATACACACACACACAACGACATCTTCACTTTTATATATAAGATTTTTTAAATTATTATCAATTTGAAAGACTGTCATTGTTATATTTAATTTTTTAACTCTTTGGGCCCTAAGAAGCCAATATATTGGCCCTGACAACATAAGGCAAAAGAAGAAACACCAATAAATTGGTTATAATAATTTCCTCTAAATAACGACTAAGTAACTACTTGGTAATTTTGATACGTTGGTCACTTAGAGAATACTGAAAACAAAAAAAAAACATGATATTCACATTTTAAAGAAAAATTTTATGAATCTAACAAAATGTATATTCAAGATATTATTAATATTTTGTTTCTTTGTTCTTAATTCAGATGGATCAATCATTTTCAAAATAAAGATTTTAAAATACAATTTGGGTAACAAACATTCTTCAAAATTGTGTTATGCAATTATTCCACTGATTAATGATGCGTTATTTTTGGTCAACTGAGGCTGTGTTTGGTATGCTCGCAGGGATTAGCAGTTTCCATTAAACACAGAGGGTAAATTTAACACGACCAAACAGAGAATAGAATGGAGATAATTTTTTCTAAATAATCAATTTTTACTAAGTTTCCGGACTATTGTTCTTAGATTTATTGGCTGCTACTACTTGGACACTGTTGCTACTACTTGGACACTGTTGCTACTACTTGGACACTGTTGCTACTCCTACTGACTAATGCCATTGTTGGATTTTAATACTACTATTCATTTGGATAAATTTCCCACTGGATTCATCTTACTAAAGACTTGTCTTTCTACCAAGGACAATGGCACATAAATAATTTTGTTTCTCCATTTCATATTTACAAGTAGAGAGTGAAAAGACTTTCTGACCAACTCTTACCTAATATTGGCCCTTTAACACACCAAGAAAACAAAAATATGAGGTAATTACAGGGTTATACTAAGATGTGTACACTGAACCATAAGAATGTAATTTGATTGGCTATGTCAATTTAAATGGCTACTCAAATTGCAGTTGTGTACAATCATTTCTTAACTTACTTGTACAGTCAAGTTGAGCACAGTGCTCAACTTGAGCACCAAAGTTAAGCAATGTAGAGCCTTTTCAGTACTAAGGTGGGTGACCACTTAGGAATATCAGGTACTACTCAAGTGATCCTCCAGGTTAGGGGATAGTGGGCAAACAATCCAATTCTGTAAAAAGAGAGAAAATTACAGAAACTGCAACGACGGCAGATATTATGGTGGCAGAGCCCTCTGTTCCCCAGTGGTATAAACAAATCCTTAACTTAACTTATCTCATTTTTGCAAAAGAGCCTGTTAGAAATATTTTCTAATAATTAAATTTTTTTTTGAGAATTCTTCTCCATAAATTGCACAATTTTTAAAATTTGCAATGATAATTTTTTTTGCTGTATTGCTTGATTTATGGAGGGGTTTGGATCTTTTGACTTAGTTATATGGGCTCTTGGTCAGAAAATACAATGCCCTGGCCCCTGCCCCTCCGTGTTTTTTTTTTGCAGTTAACTGCTACATTTAGAGACTGACTATGCGGTAGGAGAATTGTGCATATTGCCCTATGTCCAGTTCTACGGCTATTTAACTCATATTATGATGCACAGGCTAAGCGGAGTGACCCGAGTTAAAATGCCATATATTAGTGTTAGTGTTTGAAGAAGCAAGGAGGCGGGTCTCTTTGCGGTGCCTTGCCCTGCTAAGCCGGCCCTCAGGCATGGGCCAATTGACCGATTGCTCTCAGTCTGACCTTGGTAAAGATGCAACTTTAGGACACAAAGAAATTAATCTATTATTCTTATTTGTTCCGATACAAACGAGTGATTTTATTATCCACAAATTGATTGAATCATGAAGGACTACCTATTTCGTTTAGTTTCAAGTTTCATTTAAACCAAACAGATCGTTTAAATTAGCAGTATTTAAAAAAAAATTAATGTACAATGGATAACTGTATAAATAAAATATAAACTTAAATTGAATAAATTTTAAAATAAAAAAATTTGTTCAGAATGTCATCGTATTTATTTACCGGGATATGAGCGGGAATAACAGAAAAAAAACTAATAGTTGCTTGCCGGATTTTACGCAATGTCATGCTTCCATATGAAATATGGATTCTAGTTAAGATAAAGAAATTACTAACCTTGTAAAAATTAGTTGGCAATTAAATCGAATCTATCGTCCAAAATATATTTCTTCAATTTTCTTCTTTACACGTGGGACTAAATCCGGACATACACTAACAAACTATACTTCCGCTACTCCGCAGAAAATAACAAATGCGAGATCTTGTGAATATTTGTGCAATATAAACGAATCAAATAATTTTAAACTAAATCATTACATAATAAAGATTTTTTTCTAATATTCGAATTTACTCTATATTCCATTCTTATCACTTAAAAGTTAAAATAGTGTATTGTTAACCGGAAGTAGGAACGGAGTTAAAATAGAAACAAAGTGAAACCGGCTTTGAAAACAGCTGAGAATTGAAAAGAAGAAACACACGAATATTTTAAAACACATTGTTTATTTGTTGTGTATATTATGTGTGTGGTTAATTATATTTTCTTTTAACCCAGTCACTACTCCTAATCATTAAGTTAATATTTTTTAAACCTGGAATCATTTATTTTCTTATCAATTCGTTTTTTTATCACGTGTTTACTGTTTCGTAGTAGTAACAATAATAATTCGTAAAATTTCCCCTTTTTTTTAGTAAACAGTTAGTTTAGGCCTGTTTTTGTTTCTTTTTTTTTCTCAAAATCAAATTTAAAAGATTCAAGCTTTTAAAATAAAATGGTTTTTATTAGATTTGTCAATAATGTCATAAAATTTAGTTAACTCTTTCGACCTTGAATGGCCGATATATCGGCCTACGTAACCAACGGCAAAAAATGACACACTGACATTTCGACAATAATATATTTTTTTTAATAGAACGACTCAAAGTGACTACTTGGTAATATTGCTAATTCAATGTCCTAAGGTTTAAGTTGAAATATCGTTGTATGTGTGTGTGCATATTTTGCCTAAAGTCGCTAGGGCCGATATCGGTTAGAGGTTAAAGTTTTATCGAAATAATTCAATTAATTCTGAGCTCAAAGTTTTAAAAAAAACACTAGAAGAATTGTTTTTTAGTAAATTCCTTATTTTAGCATTAAAATTTTAATGCTAAAATAAGGAATTTGCTAATAAAAAAAATTGCCATCCCGTAGACGATATGGTGCTTTAAAATTATTTTAAGACTTATTCAACTTTATTTTAATCTATTACGAATTTATCAAAAATTCCCGTCTTCATATGGCTCTTTAATTAAAAAAAAAAAAATAAGTGGTATACTTTTGGAACGACAACGACCCTCCTTTAGACACCAGGAAGATTGTTTAAAGGACTTTTTAAAAATTCTTAACACACTACTTACGCAGTTTTGCTTTAAAATAAAATACTGGTCTGAGGGAAAGTTGAGTTGTGTTTGTGTACAGACAGAGGTACCTGGCGTGAGAGCCTCCAGAAGGGAATAAAATATACAGCTCTCTCTGCGTCTGCGAACAACGTCCACACGCTAACTGTGCAGCAGTCAGCAGCACAACACACAACAGCACCAGAGCAGGAGCACCCCACGACACCACCACCAGGCACGTAGTCATCTTCAGCAATGATGATGATGATGATGATGACATCATAGACATTTCATCACCTATTTAATCACTCGACCATTAATCACCGACATGTAAATTATTAGACATTTAACCCTTTCGACCCTAAGAGGCCGATATATCGGCCCTGACAACATAAGGAAAAAATAGACACACCGATATTTTGATCCTATGTTACTACTCTACTATAACTGCTCTTAGTGACTACTTGGTAATTTTGATAAGTTAGGGTTCAAAGGAGTGATCACAGTTTTTTTCACCATGTGGACACTAGCATTAGACAAGAGACATTTAATCACGCCTTCAAGGAAAACAAAATGATAATGTAAAAATAACAAAACCCTATCGATTTATATTAACTGTTGGTTTTGGCTGCTGCTCTGCTTTGCTCTAAAATTTAATGTTAAAACAACATTATCACATAAATAAACAAACACTTTTTGGTGGTTTTTTAGACTGTGCCGTCAATCTATCAGATAGGGGGGCATTAATCCACCGGGGTTAAATTTGCAGTTACACCGTCTAGAATTAGTTAATTACTTTCACTTTTAATTACAAATCTGTATATTTTTGTTCATTTTAGAACTAATTATTATGAAAATAAAACAATCATTATGAAATACTTAGAAAAATTACAGATTTTTTTTTTTCAAATTAAAGTTTGAATTTTTTTTTAAAATAAAGTTTAAATTATTTTTTCCGAAAGAGTATTGTTTTCTTATTTGATTTAATTAAATAAAGTTTAAAATTAATATTCAATATAAGAAGAAAAAATGATTTTATAATATCGTATTAGTAGCAAATGTAACTTTAGACACTTGTAATAAAAAGTGAAAGTAATTAACTAATTCTAGATGGTGTAACTGCAAATGTAACCCCGATGGAATATGGATTAATGCCTCCTTTCTGATAGATTGACGGCATAATCTGAAAAACCATCCGAAAAATTATTTTTTCTTGTAGATTTCGTAAAGCTTTAAAACAATCTCTTGACAGTTTTCGTCGTAAATCATTATTCCCCCTAACCCAAACCATTCCTCTCACTTACTTAATACCAAGGATTTGCTACAAAAACCAATTATAATCTTAACACCAACGCTGACTATAACATGAGAAATGTGAAAAAAAATCGCAAAATAATCCATTTATATTAATTTTTTCTCAAGAATGTGACCGTTTTTGTAAAAAAAAAACAAACAAAAAAACATTGGATAGTTTCAAAGTGCAGAAGCCTTCGCAGACAAATGTGTTCTTTTTATAACAAAATCAACTAAAATTCTTCCGTGATAAAGAATGTGTTTATGCATAGAACACCTTGAGACAGACAGTGCCATGCTTAGCAACCCTGCAACCGAGACGCAGAATGCGACTTGTAGCTCTTTTTCCCCTAAAAAGGTAAGTTGCCCCCTCCTCCTAATATACTTGAGCCTTCGATCAAAGACCATATACAAATATATAAAGAGAAAAAGAGACATAGACAGAAAGATTGATGGATTGATAGATGTAAATTCCAAGTGTGATAATGATTTTCTAGGTAATTCTAATAATTAGTTAATTTGGTATTTTTTTTTAAATACTAAAGATCTGTCAAGGAGCCTTGTGACCCCTAGAGAGCTGGCACCCCCCCCCTTCCACAATTGTGGCGGTCTGCGGGGGCCCTATACACTGCCCTGGAGACAGATAACGTTATCAGAACATCATCAATCTAAATAACCCAACATCAAAACATAATTAATTCATTAAAAAAAACAAAAAATATTAATATCTTTGAAACAATTAATTTGCAACGGAAAATATACACAGAATAGGTGGGTGGAGAGTTCCAGTTTTGTTGCTGTTGTCGAAGTTTATTTTGTTAATATTTGGGTTCTTATATTTTATCATTATGTGTGTGTGTGTGTATGTGTATCGGCGTACTAACCCATGCAGGTTTAGCCGACTCAACCACTGAACACACACGATTCAGTGTTGTTGAGTCTCATGGGAATTTGAACTTCACAAGCGGTCCCCAGCGGCATACCTGTCTAACCAAAGACTAAGGGTACATCAACCCAGTGGTTTAACTGCGCCCCAGACACTAACCTGGGTATTTCCTGCCCCGCTGCAAGATACAGTACCTGGTATTCTTAAATGGTCACCCATCTAACTACTAACTAGACTCGACGTTGCTTAACTTCGGTGATCTGTCAGGAACCGGTGTCTCCAACACCACTTGACCGTATCATTATGGCTTCTAGCATCATCAATTTTTGGTGGTTGTTGCACGTTTTGTTGTGTTATTGATTTAAAGTTATTTGTATTTTTTATATGTAGTGTTTATTATATTATGTTTTTGTTTCAAGTTTTTGCGGATAGTGCTTGTAGTATTTTGATGTACTATAATACGTCTTTCTAGTGCGTGTATGGCAATGTTTTGTAACTTCATAGAGCATCATGTGGGTAATATTTTTAGTCGTGAGACTGACTTTAAAAAAAGAATACAAAATTCTGGGGAAAAAAAGAAATTGATCTCACTGGAAACATTTAAGTTTTTTTTATATAGATTTTTTAAATAACCTTGTTTTAATCCTTTAAATCCTAAAGAACCGATATATCGGCCCTGGTAACTTAAAGCAAAAGAAGAAACTCAACGATATTTCAACCTCCATCTTTGGGCTGATTTAGTAATAATACCAAATAGTCACCCTGAGCCGTTCTATTAAAGAACCATATTAGGATCGAAATGTCCAGTGTGTATTTTTTGTTTTTGTTACTAAGGCCAATATATCGGCCTCTTAAGGTCGAAAAGGTAAAAGATGAATTTTCCCCCGCTTTGGTTTAAAAACAATTATATTTCATTTGAAAGATTATACCAATAAAAGAAGTTTGGGAGTTATTTTAAAAAGAAATAAGAATTAAACAATTGAGTCAATTAGATCCATAGAGAGACGAATGATTATGGAGAGAGAAAAAAAGGTTTGTTCTTGTAAACTCCTAGAATATCGTCCGTAAGGGGTTACTGTAAAAGTTAACCATAGCATAATGAGAAAGCACGAAGTTTAATCTGAGATTTCGAAATCTCTAAACAAGGAGAAGAAGACTAATCCAGGCCCAAACAGGTGAAGAGAAGAGAGAGAGACATGCCGGCTCAACAACAACATCAGTTGGGCCAACAGTTGGGTGACCACTTAATTGTACCAGGCTGGTCGGCATTTGGTGACATAATCAGTCGAATGCATTTATTGCGCATTTAAACTGAAGGAAGGACCTCCCCATCCCCTACCCCCTCCCTCACACCAACCGACCGGCGGGTATAAAAACGTCCTCAAATAGAGTTACTCCCTAGGGGGAGGACCGGGAGTCTCGGGGTAATCTGAGCGAAAAACTCTATAATTACAGGAAGACTCCGAGCCCGAATGAGTGAAGAGGACTTCCTGCTCAACAACAACAACAACAACAGCAACGACAACATCAACAACGGCAAGCAACGCTAAAATTCCAGTGTGAGTTGATTTCCTTTAACTTATATAACAAAATGTTATCTTAATATTTTACGACAACCAGGTTTGCTTGCTGGAAGTTTGGAGAAATACAAAAACTGCTCTCTTGTTGATTGTAATTATTCTGTTTTCCAGCAAATAATTTAAAAAAGATAAAGAATTTACACTGAAAAACAAATCTTAATTTTGGGCAAATATAGATATTTTTTTTACGTTCGAATTTATGTAACTTTAAACTGTTTTTTGAAAAACCTTATTTAATAAGGAAAATTTAATGGATTGTGAAAAATATTTTTCTCGGTTTTAAAAGGTGTATTATAGAGAATTATATCGATTTTTTAAAAAAAATATTCATTCATTCAATTTCAGCAGATGGGATTTTTTAAAAAACTTTTTTCAGAATTTTTCATTTTTTTTCTCCATCGGAAAGGTTAAATTATTTACCGGAAAAGTTTGTTTTTTATTGATTTTTTTAAATTCACTTTTCTAGAAAAATCGAATTAAGCACAAAACATTTAATAATGGATCTGTGTGTTGTTTGTGTGACTCTTCAAAGTTTGGAAGAAGAATGATAGAGAGAAATTGCTCTCAATACGGTCGTAAAACTGTTTTTATTGGTTTTAAATATAATTGACTGCTAGCTTGTCTGTTTTATTTGGATTTAAATGTTAAAAAAAATATAGGAAAAACGGAAGTTACTTTAATATTTATTAGGAACTTAATTTTTACCGTGACTGTGAGTAAAAATAAAAGGACCTTTTTGTTTATTTCTTTTTTAATTCTTAGAATCCTGACTTTGCAAAATTACCAACGAGTAACTCAGCTGCTGCTTAAAAAACTTTCAACAAAACTTCAATATTTTTTGTAGTTTATCCGCAAACTGAACGGTAAATGAATAATCACCTGACATCTTATTGTTTCTTTATTTTACAAGTGAAGTAAGTAGAGTGGAAAAAGCTAAGGTAAAATAACTATCGGCCACAACAGTGACAGTGCACACAGATAACACAGAGTTTTGTGGTATTTGGTGTATTGTGGCGGCGCTGCTGCTTAAAATTGACATATCGCGCGCCCGCACGCACGACAACCTTCTGGAGGAGACATAGTACAAATAGTCCTAAATAAATACAACTAATTCTATTTTTGCGGGGGTGGTAACTCAAAAAGCACTTTAATTTACTTTTGTATTTTACTTCTAGAAAATACTTAAAAAGAAAGAAAGAAGCCCCTGAAAAAAATCAAGGAATAAACGAACAAACCAAAAAAAGCTTAAATATAAAACTTATTTTTTTAGAGAATGAAATAATATCAAATAAAAAGATTTGTACTTTACCCCAGATGTTCAACCATCCTTCCACACGACAAGGATATTCGTCATTATTATTCCAATTAATCGTTGTTTTTGTGTTGTTATTATTGTTTAATCCCTTGTTTTGCATCTTTAAAAGCTTGTAATTCTATGTTGTTGACTAAAACAATGTTTTAAGGTCGTGGTAGGCCGGACGACGACCGGGCGGGCCGCTTCTTGCACAATAACGTCTCCACCGTTGTTGGAATCCAGTGTTTGTTTGACACAACAACCAACAAGAGTCGTCTAACGTCGAGTGAACAACAACTGACAAAAATATTTGATTTTATTCTCGTGTCAGTATATTTACCAAAGGAGGAGAAAATAGAGAGCAAAGAAGCGACCTACCTGCCTTCTTACCTATCTACAGGTAACAACTTTTCTTTGAGATATCAGTTACGGACAGGTTTACTTTTACAACTTATTTCCTGTAAGTATTACTCTTAGAGAGAGTAAATATTGAAGAGAAGTTTGTAAAATTTTGTAAAGTTATGTTGTATTCATGTTATGTACAACAAAAATAAAGAAATTGATAGTCCGCACACGCCAACAAACCATAACGTGCTTACCAGCAACACAGACAGCACAGCAGTACAGACAGCACCCACAAACAGTAGGTTGGGTTAGTGGCTTCGAGTTGGGTCGGACGGTGTCAGTCTATCGGTCATATCATAATAAACCGATTTTTTTTTCAATTTTTTAGAAAGTTACATCCGAGATTTGTTGTATAAACATTTTTTTTCTTTTTGAAAATTTGGTAGTTTTAAATAAGTAAACAAAAAACGTTACGTTACTTCTTGATGATAATTTTAAAGGCCGAGATGGCTCACTTGCGGAGGAGACTGACTATCTGTCATTACAAATTTTGAATCAAATTAAGTAGGACTACTTTCCCTCTTCCGCCGTGTCGTCGTATGTCGTCTGTAAAAAGTTGTTGGCTTCTCGGTCTTATTCTTGCTTGATACAAAAACATAAAAAGAAAATCCGGGTTGAATCGTTTAGTGGTTAAAAAAATCTGATATTTTTGAAAAAATCATACTCCGAGGATATCTGTAAAGAAAGCCCTGAAATATTTGTTTCTTGTAAAGAAAGAAAAACAGAAAGATGGACCCGGTCGCGGGTAACCTTCTTGTACTACTGACTGCTTGGTGGTTTGTTTGTAAACCAACTCTTCCTCCTCCTTAGATGTATTTACTTTTTTTTCGGTGTTTAAACAACGAAAACCCGATATTTCACAAATGTGGATATAGATCTTTTCGTAGCAATAAAAATCACCTGCGGTCCGGAGGTGGTCGCTGTACGCTGTCCTATTCTGGCGACCCGACCCACTATCATCATCACCAGCAGACAATTTTTTCCTTCATACATTTCTGACTCTCTCGAGTTTAGAAAGGAAAAAAGAAAGAGAGAGAAAAACAATTAAAATCGTTTACGTTTCTTACTTGTTATTATTATTATTTCACTATTTTTTTTTATTATTAAATTGACGATAACACCACTGAGTGAGTGAGTGCAGTGAATTTTCGAAGCGACCTTAGGACGACAACAAACGCCCTAACAGGCTAACAGCAAGTCTGATATTAAAAACTGAAGGTAGAGGCAAGTACGCGCGAGAAACCGGGAGGAAAAGAAGAAGGAGGAAGAGGAAAAGGAATAAAGAGAGAGAAAGAGGGGGGAAGAAAAGAAAAGAAAAGAAGAACAAAACCCAACTGACTTTAAACCTTTTCATTTGGTGTTTCTTTCCTCTTCCTTTCTCTTTCTTTTCTTTTCTTTCTTTCTTTTCTTTTTCATCTTTTCCACTTAATCTAGTCTTAAAAATATCTAAACATTTATTCCATTAAAGTAGAGAGAATGAAATTATTCTTTATATATTCAAATTATTTTTCTATTCAATTAAAAGAATAAAAATACAAGTATTATCCGTCTTCGCTACAGGAGACTTGCCACTAAGGTAATTAAGGAATCCTAATGTCTTGAAAGACAGTCAATGCTTTTTTTATACTTAATTCGTTTCTAATACCTTTTTTTTATAACAAATTCATTTTTGTGCTTTTTATACTGAATTCGTTTCTAATGCTTTTTATACTAAATTCATTTATAATATTTTAGGCTAAATTCATTTATAATGCTTTTTTATGCTATGATAATTTCTAATGCTTTTTTAAATATATATTATGATCTTTTCTAATGTTTTTTAAATACTAAATTCATTTCTAATGCTTTTTTATACTAAATTCTTTTCTAATACATTTTTTTAAATACTGAATTCATTTCTAATGCTTTTTTTAAATACTAAATGCATTTATAATGCTTTTTTATACTTTGATCATTTTTAATGCTTTTTTAATGCTTTTTATAAATACTAAATTCATTTGTAATCCCTTTTTTATACTATATTCATTTCAAATGCTTTTCTTCACGGTAGTTAATGAAGCCTATTATATAGAAAGGCATTACCGTACATATGCAAATTTTCGTTGTTTAAAACATTTTTTAAATATAACTATTATAGTTTTTTTTCTGAAGAGTTCTATGTATAAACAATCTGTATTTAAAAAAACCTATTGTAGTTTTATTTTGTAAAGAGCTACAGGATGTAGGGTCTCATACAAACACGATGATCTGATTCTTATAAGTTGTTGGAAAAAGTATATCTTAGCAGGACACTTGAATTCAGATTTTGTTTTGACTTATGAGAATGCTTCTTGACAGGGTTTAATACTTTAATGACCTTTCGGGTCAAGTGAGTAGAAATATAAACATTGTTTGAACAAAGTGACAATTATTTTTTTAGACATACTCTTTTCGTTAGAAAAAAAAAAGAGAATAAATTAGAAGAGGTTTTGAATTCGAATCGAACCGCTAGCTTCAAGTTTATGCCTCTGTGGTGATACTACCGGAGATCACTTCAAAAAAATGTATATTTTCTTCACTTGCAAGTAAGACCAATATGCTCACAACGAACTGTATCTTTCCAAACTCAACATTTTATGGACTTTTATTCAAACACAAGATTTTCACTCAAACACGTCGATTTCTCTCTTTTCACTTTCAAAGGACATTTAACATCACCATCTTCTCAAACACAAACAAATGCTAAACTTCAACCCTTTTCTATCATGAATAAAGTTGTTTTAAAATACAAACACCAAACGATGTTTTAGTCATTCTCTTTTGCTTAAGTTTATTGTACCTTCTGATACTTATTTTCCTATGTTGGCCACCGTGGTTGGTTATAGGGGCTACATATAATTATCAACCATGTGTGATACCACAACTCTCCTCAAAAACTACTAAGTTGGGGCGCAGGAAAGTGCTATTTCCTGGGCTTTTTACATTCGGTTTTCCTTCACCTAGATGTGATGCTCTCCCGAGTTAACGAGCCCCATCTGCCCGATGCTGCTAATCTGGAATTAATGGTCTTGACTGGGATTTGAACTCGTGTAATACGATTCCAGAAGTAAACTACTTCGGTTTTCATTAAAAAAAACTTAAATTTTAGATTAATTAATAATTATGTCCATACATGTCGTGCAAAAACGGATAAAGGTGTGAGTTTTGTAGATTTAAATGAACTTTATTTAAAGCACAAAGTTTCAATCCTATCCAAAAACAATAAAGCCTCCCAGGGCAGCGATGGTGGAGCATTGGTAGAAGCTCGGGCTGTGAGATCGTGTTACGCGAGTTCAAATCCCAGTCA
>JAUZSX010311629.1:0-12230 GCA_034780655.1 Idiosepius hallami | reverse complement strand
TGGAATGCAGGTTTTATGTCAGAGTTTCCTTCTCTTAGACGGATGGCTTACGAGTCCGTCGTCCCGAATGGGTTTAATCGCGCCTATCCATCAATCAGCCAAAATATCTAAATTTTGTTAGGTCCAATACTTTTCAGATTATGTCCTCATAGGAGCAGTGGTCTATTGAAGGTGTATTTTTCTTTTTTAAACCGATTCCTATCAACCTTTATCCTAGGTCTCCCAGAATCTTTCCCTGTGCTTTTATGATAATTCGTATTCCTTACAAAAAGCGACGTATTGTTCTCTAGAACTAATTTTCCAACCAAGTCACCACCAGTATCGAAGCACTTTTGACAACGATAAAAATTTAACCGGTCAACAATCACCGATACCTGTTGAACGTTTACAACAATGATGTAGTCAATGTCAGCAAAGTTATAAAATAGGTTCGTTTCAGAATGGGGACAGAGACAAGAGTGATAAAGTTTTCTCCGGACATTTAACACTGTCAAAAGTCACACGTAAGTCACAAATAACAAATTATAAGGCCACATTATAAAAATAAAAATTAAAAAAAAACTAGAGTTGAAAATTATAGTTTTTATTTTTAATTTTGAGATGAGGCATCTTAATTTAGGTATTAACTTTATTATTATTTATATGAAGACGGCCTGAGGGAGACTAGGCCGAAACGTAGTGTAGTAACATCAAAAAAATACCTAAGATAAGGACAAAAGTCCGACTAATAAAGTTAATGCCTAAAAAATTTGTAAATGTTAATAAAAAAACAAAACAATGAAAAGTTTAATAGTATTCACCAGTTGAGCGAGTGCTCATAGAAAACAGGATGCATGCCAATAGAGGGGAGAGAGAAGCTAGCCTTACTAGGCACAGACAAGACTAAAAAAACCAAGATCAATGCAACTTAATTTTTAAGCATTCACTCATTAAGCCCTAACAATGAAACAAACTAACAAAGATTTGTTACTAGTAGTTACACTAGTATCAACCAATGGCATCTCGCGATTTTTTTTTTTTAAATGTCAATTGTCCTTTCTTAAATAATTTGTTGTATCTTGAAAAGAATTGTATGATGGGGCATTTGTATCGTAAGGGTATTGTTGTTTAATTTTTTTTTTAAACTCTTTCGATTCTATTAAGCCGATATATTGGCCCAGATAACTCTAGGTAAAAAAAAGACACACTGATATTTTGGTCCTAATAAAAGACACACTGATATTTTGGTCCTAATATTGTCGTTCAATAGAACAGGTCTGGGTGACTAGATGGTAATTTTGCCAATCAGGGTCAAAAGGATTAAAAAGGGTTGAAAAAAAAAAAAAGGGCACAGAAAGCAAAACTTAAAACAGCAACAAAGACCCCCCAAAAAACAAACTAATTATTAAAAGCCTCAATTGTTTTATTACCTTATTTTTTTTGTTCTACAATTCCAAGTCAAGTGACTCAACAGGATTTTTTTATTTCAAGTGGAGTTTGTTTTCTTCTTTAGAATCTAAAAACATTTTACTATAAAATCTTTACTTGAATTTGTTTTCTACTTGACATAAAAATTCAAGATATTTGGACACTTAATAATAAAAAAAGAAAAAAAACATCTTTAGTAGTCATAAAATATAATAAATTATGATATTTATTTGGTGAGCACCCCCAAGTTTGGCACAAGGCCATTTTTACGTGCTCTTACCCGGGCTTAATATATATTCGGTGTTACCCTTCACCTAGATGAACTGCTCTCCCGAGCTCCATCTGCCCGATGCAGCTAAAGTGAAAGTAATGGTTTTGACTGGGATTTCAAAACCATTACTATCACTTTAGCAGCCTCGGGCAGATGGAGCTCGTTATAAAATATAATAAATTATATCATATACATACACACTAGAGGTATTGCAGAGCTTTGCCTGGGAACTTGCCACCAAGTTAATTAAAGATGTCTATAATATAGAAAAGTAATAATAAATTTATTTATCAAAACAATACTGTACAAATGCAAATTTTAGCGGTCTGAATCATTAAAAAAGAATAACTATTGTAATTTCTTTTTCTGAAGAGTTCTACTATAAATAGGATATTTTTTATTTTTTAAATAACTTTTGTAGCCCTGTCGGTGGGTCATGAGAATACGCCGACTGTCCCTCTCCAGCAGAGGGTAAGAGTCCCTAAATGGTGGGCCACCTGTTGGAATCCCCTGGTGGCTGAGTGACTGATGCTTAGGGATATATAAAAGTATCAGTGGCAACACTCCACTTTAGCCACATACTGGTCTAGACGGGCGGTTGGAAGTGCCTAGTCATGACAGCCCAAACACCTACATTAACAAACAACACTCAATCGAAAGAAATTAAATAAAAACTCTTACTCCAATCCAAAATAACTGGTAAACAATGTAGGTGTTAGAAGGCGGTGCAAGGACAAATCTATGGCTGTGACAAAACCACACTACTGCTATGTTATACTGGGTCGGGAGACTTAAAGAGGATCTTACTGACTCAGAAACCGAAAACAGCCAACAAAGTTATTGAAGCAAAACATAGCCAAAATGTCTCCTTTCAAAATAGAAAAAAAAAAAATTAAACAATGGCACATTACTAATAGAAATAACAAACCCTAAGACAAGCAATAGAAATTTCCAAATGGGAATGTTTTGATGACTGAAAAAACCAAAACCTACCCTCACAGAACACTAAACCCCAGCAAAGGTGTAATCAGGTGTCCAGAATTAGCTTCATGCACTCTAGAAGAAATCAAAAAGAATCTTAAAGACCAAGACATCATTGACTTCAGGAGAATTCAGACAAAAAAGAACCGGCAAAACCATCAACACAAACAACTACATTTTAACTTTTGATCTCCCCAAATCCCTAAAAATATACAATTAGGCTATGAAATAATTAACACTGAAGTATGCATTCCGAACCCATTTAGATACCACAATGGACACCACAGAGATTGGTGTACAGGACCCCAAATATGCACTAGATGCGGAGACAATGAAACACATATTAACTGTGAAAATGAACCAAAATTTGCTAATTGCCACCAAAATCATAGCACAGACTCGGAGAATGCTCCATATGGAAAAAAGAAATTCTTAGAATAAAATACACAGAAAACAAAAAAAAATATACAACCTTCACCTGAACCAAATAATTTGCCAAAATTGAAGTCTTCATGAAGATATTCAACAAATTAAGAAAACTAATGGAAGACTTAAAAAAAAACTATGAAACAAACATTTATTACAGAAAGCAAAGATTTTATAAAGAGTATAACCGAAATGAAACAAAACTCCAAAATTAAAACTCAACCCCAAAAACCTACAAAACCCCAAATTACAGCATTCATAGAAACAACCCCTGTTACAGAAAACAAACTCCAAAGGAACCAGGCAAAACTTCTAATTAAGAAAGTAAAAGCAAAATTAACAGACCACACTCAATCTCTAAATCAAGACCCCACAGGTCACCGCGACTACATTTGTAATCTGAAACCAGTGACAACCAAGAAAATATTGAAACTATGGATGTTGACACAAACATCAACAATCCAAAACCAGTAAAGGACAAATAAGCCATGGCTTATAAAATACTACAGTGGAATATAAGAGGAACAAAACACAACTTTGAAGAAATATTAGTCCTTATAAAAACTTTCTGCCCTGCTATAATAACCTTACAAGAAGGCAACACAAAATAAAATACTACTGCTCATACAACCACATAAATAAGAACTCAAACATAGCTACAGGTGGATCATCACTACATGTAAATAAAAACATTCCACACAGTGA
This sequence comes from Idiosepius hallami, assembly GCA_034780655.1. NCBI lineage: Eukaryota > Metazoa > Mollusca > Cephalopoda > Idiosepiidae > Idiosepius > Idiosepius hallami. The sequence goes on along the minus strand of JAUZSX010311629.1, from coordinate 8,440 downwards.
AATAAACCTAAAAACAAACATGCAAGCTGTTGCAATAACTGCAACACTTCACAAAACAATAACAGTCTGTTCACTATACATCTCACTAAGCGGAGAGAGAAAAAAAAAAAAAAGAATTAAATCAACAATATCCTCCTTTCAATTGCAAAAAAAAACATTCCAAAAAGATTGAACTCTTCTAAACTCAACAAACCTTGGTTTAACTAAAAATGCCAAATCACAAAAAATATACATAAAAATATCTTTTCTACTGATCACATACAAATACATTTTAATTAATCTCATTTTATCTTTTAACTTTCCCACCTGCATATAATTCCTACAAACACCACTCCTAAGCCCTTGAGATAGGTCTGAAATTGCTCAGGTAATTCGAAATTACATTGAGTCCCTAAAGGACTTCACACTTTGATTGCAAACGTTGCTGACGTTCAACAAAAATAGAGTGCTTGATATCAGTGATAGAGCATGTATAGTTGATAAGCATAGACACGGTCAATGGCCTTTAGTGACTGTCAGTTTCTCACCTGTGCAGGTAATATATATATATATCTATCTCACCTGCGCAGTCCTCAGACTGTTGACTGCACAGACGAGAAATATATATAATCAAAGTGGTCTATTTGTGTGTCCAGGACATGCCTTGTCACTCATGTCTCACACACCATTCTGAAATTTGGGCTAAAAACCCTTGGAAAAGGTACAAATTCGATTTTTTTTTAAATTTACCCCTCTCCTCAGCTATGGATTAAATAGATTTTGATTTGATGAAATGATGATTATTATTATTATTATTATTATTATTGATGCTTATTTAATTTTATTTGAAAGGCATTTGGCTTTATGACTCGCATTGCCCTTTTTGCTGATAAGATGGACCACCACCCTGAATGGTTTAATGTCTACAATAAGGTAATTCTCTTTCTCTCTCTTCCTGTGTGTGTGTCTCTCTCTCTCTCTGTCAATTGTTTTTCAAAACATTTTTTCTTATCTCTCCACACCTGTTTCAGGTCCAGATTACCCTGAGTACCCATGACGTAGGAGGGCTATCACACCGTGACGTCCGCTTGGCAACATTCATTGATAAAGCTTCAAAATCTGTTCATGATTAAAAAAAAAAAAAAAATTTAAATAAAAATTGTTATTCCATTCACTTAGGCACTCGACCGCTTGCCCACACAGCAGCACTTGGTCTCCTAAAAGCAGTCATCTTGCTCAGCTTCCATTATCGTTATTGTCACCTTCCACACCTGAAAGAAAGAAAAATACCTTGCTACAACTCTCTATTTTCCAGTTATTCAAGTACGCATTGTGCCTCCCCACACTCTATGCAGGGTTGCCAGACACCAAAAAAGCCCAAAATATTAATAAAAAAATAAAAAAAAATTTAAAAATGGCTAAATTAAATTTATCTAGATCTATTCATACCAAATGGAAAAAAAATTAAAATAAATGCTTAAATTTATTTTTCCTATGCTTATATTTTCTTCAAGCATCATAAGTCTTTTTCCACTTAGGAATCAAAAAGTTTTAGGTTTACGTTTCAATCAAAAAGTATAAATTTTACATTTACTCCAAGTTGAAAATAACCAAGTAGAAAAATTGACAATAATTAAATAATAGAAAATAATAGTGTAAAAAAGCCAAATTTAAGACCAAAATATAAATTTTAAGGCCAGATTATTCAAATTTAGCAAGAAAAAGGCCAATCTGACAACCCTGTCTCTATGTCCCCCATCTTGTGTTCGTTGAAAAAATAAATAAATCGGGAATAATGTTAAATCAAATTTAAAAGAAAATGTTTCTATATTGTTATGTAAATGAGAAAGAAAAAATAATAGTTTGTCAAAAATGGCATTTGTTTCAGAGCAAATAAGACATTGAAAAATAAAATCTTTAAAAGAATTTCTTTCTTTGTTTTTCTTCTTTTTTTAATTATATTAATAATTTCTATGTTTAATGGCATACCAACTTTTTAAAGTTATTTAAAGCAGTTAAAGTTTAACAAATGTTTTTTTTTCTTGGTTTACAGTTTTAGTTTTAATATAATATGCACTATATGTGAACAAAAAAAGAATGTTTATCAATAAAGTGATTGTTCTTAGCTTAAAAATGACCTAAAAATGTTGATAAGAGTTAAATAGTCTATATCTTGTCATTAAAAAAAATAACTCAACCTTTTTAGGTCATTTAATGCCAAGAACAATTTTTTTTTTTAATACAGTTTTTGTGAGGATTCTTACCTTTCCCCAAAGGTATTAGTCCAATTATGAACCCAAAAGAAACAAAGGGGATCCCAAGTCCGACTGCCCATCGAGTGTCCCAACTCAATGTTTGTTCACTGAAAGAAATATTAAATCGTATTTCATTTTCTATTTTAATATAATTAATCCCTCAACAACTACTGTAATCCCACGGATTGAATGATTTTCTTTAGCTAAAAATCAAATTATTTTCTCTACATGAAAATATTAAAAATAGATGCTAAGCCTTATTTCAGTTTTGGATTTTAACCCTTAGAACCTAAAGGGCCAGTATATCGGCCCTAAGGACATAAGACAATAATACACATATTTTGACCTTCAAATATTTCTTTAATATAACAGCTCTGAGTGACTACTTTGTAATTTTGATAAGTTAGGATCCAAAAGAGTTAAATTTTGATAAGTTAGGATCCAAAAGAGTTAAACTAAATCCTCATACTTTATAACTATTGTAATTCAATTATTTTTTTTCATGAAGATTAAATTTTTTTTACTAAAAATCAAATCTTTTATTTACCAGAAAACAGGAAAATGAAATATAAAACCTTATTTCATTTTTCCTATTTTAACATAAATCTTTCTTATAAAAGAATATAATTAATTATTTTTCATAAATATAAAATGAAATCTATCTTATTTACAAGAATACATTTAAAATTACTGTTAAACTTTATTTCAGTTTTCTGTTTTAATCTAGATACAATCTCATCTAATCCTTTATTTTCAGATATTAAGGGTCCAATTGTGATTAAAATTTCCTGAAAACTTTTGCTTAAAAAAAGTTTTTAAAAATTCATTTTATATCCATTTATGAAAATTAGATTTTAAATTATAAAATTAAATTTTTTCTTTAGTCTTTCAATTAAAATTTCATTTTAAAAACAAGATAACGTTTAAGATATAGACTAGAATTAATCTCTTTTCAGTTTAAGGCTTAGATTTTAATTTTAAAATCAAGGTCATGTAATATACATTATTTATATTTGTATTTTTTTTGGGGGGGGGTTAAAAATTTTCTAGGAAAAATATAATGATTTAAATTTTATATAATATATAACATACAAGATTTAATTTCAAATAATTTTCAAATCTTAATGAAATTTGTGGGCAAGTCACTTGGGTTTGCAGTATAACCCTGGTTCATACATAGAATACCCTTGGGTAAGGTATGAAGCCTATTTTCCTCCTGATTAGGATTAAATTATGACTCCAGTTACTGGATAGAGACCACTAGTGGATTTCATATGCCCATGAAACTCGCGCGTACAATGGTTGAACCAGCTCAGGTTTCAATAGTTTAGTAAGCCGATAGAACACACAGGAATACGGTTATATCTATTTGGTAGGGCACAAGGCCAGTTTTACTTGCTTATTATGTGCCTGCTCCTTTGAAATCAGTGTTATCTTTACATCTAGATAAGTTACTCTCCCAAATTAACGGGCCTCATTTGCCTGAAATAATAGAAAGTGAAAGTAATGGTTTTGACTGGGATTCGAACTCTCTTTTAGTTTTTTATTGATTTACTAAAGTTGGGATGGGAGTTATTTGGTTTCTTTTATGGGTAGCACACAAAACCAACTTTTGAAATAAGAGTAGACCATTTGTTTTTTGTACTAACGTTTGTTATAGGCAGTGAGGTGGAGCATTGGTAAAAGCTCGGACTATGGAATCGTATTATGTGAGTTCAAATCCCAATCAAAACCATTGCATCTACCTTTAGCTGCAGATGGGACTCGTTAACTCGGCAGAGTATCTCATCTAGGTGAGAGGCAATACCGATTTCAAAAGCCCAAAAAAGATCCTCCAATTTGGGGGTTGAGCATAGGGCTAGTGACTCTTTCTCATAAAAACAAGCAAGCTATGGAAACAGCAAATACAAATTTGTTGCCCAACGCACCACTGGGTGTAAAGGTTGGGCATAGGGCTAGCAACTCTTTCTCTTAAAAGTAAGTATGCTACGGAAACAGCAAATACAAATTTGTTGCCCAACGCACCACTGGGTATAAAGGTTGATGAAACGTTTAGGTTTTCATACAGCATTGGCCGTAGATAATATTTAATTATGTGGTTGTAGTCAAAATCTTTTGTCAGAAGCACAAATAATGAATCTAATACAATGGTTATATTAAAAAAAAAGAAAAAAAAATACATGGAGATTTGTTCACAAAATTCCAGAGATCTATGTTTTAGAATATTTATAAAAATCAAAATTAAGTAAAGAATAAGTGTAAAAAAAAAATAATTAAAAGTTATATCAGGATGGGAAATTATTTAGCGAATGCTGAGATGTTTTTTAACATTGAAACAACAAAATTATCATTGGACAAATTGAAGTGAATGTTGCAGAAATATTAAAGTTAGTCAAATTTTGTCATTATCAAAGTAGGTCAGTTTGTTATTGTTCTGTTAATCAAGAAAAAAAAATGGTTATACAATAAGAACATTTAAACTATGGCTTTTTTTTTAAATTTAAATATGTCTAAGTTTTTTAACTGAATTTTAGCCTTCCCCCCCACAAAAAAAAAAAAAAATTTGAAAAAATGTTTAATGTTTTAATTTATGAGATGAGGCTTTGAAATTTAGGAATTAACTTTATTATTCAGACTTTTGTTCTCACCTTAGTAGGTTTTTTGATTTTTTTGTCAGAAGATAGCAGTTTTTAGAGAGGGATTTACTTGGTCACAAAAACGTGGTTCGATAGACAACAACTATGGAAGGCAGTGATTACTCAGGATTCGGTGACGAGACCCAGAGGTTACGGTTACAAACACCTGAAAACGGCCTGAGGTACACTAGGCCGAAACGTAGTGTAGAAACGTGAAAAAACCTACTAAGATGAGGACAAAAGTTTGAATAATAAAGTTAATTCCTAAAATGTTTAGTATTTAAAGTTCATTTTAGTAGCGTTGTTTTATATTGCAAGCGTATGCAAACCCCAGGGTGGCTATGTCCTGACTGAACAAGTTATCAATCCGTTTTTTTCTCTCTCAGAGAGATGATCATGGGGTAAGAAAACCATATTAGAAATTTTTTTTTGATGAAATTATTCAGTTAGTTAAATTAAGTTATGAATGTCTTCAAGTTGTTTTCTAGCTTGATGGTTTCTTGCTGTGCCCCCCTCTACTTTTGGGGCAAAGAAGCAGATGTTGAATTGTGGTGCCCCACAACTAAGAAAGCTTCTTTATTGCATAAGTGCTATGCTTCAAATTAGTAAGTTTTGTTAATTATTATTTAACAGACAGCAGGGCTTACCTGGAATCTTTATGAAACTTACAATCTTCTTGGAAACAAAAAGAGAAAAAACAAAGTAAGTAAAAAAATTTTTATCCTGACACAAAAAGATTCAGAACACAAAAAAAATTTTTTTTTTTCAAATTAGGGAAAAAATATTTTTTAAATTAAAAAAAAAAAAAAAAAAAAAATACTATAAAAAATTTTTTTAATTAAAAAACCAAAAACATTTTTTTTTAAATTAAACCCCCTACCCCACCTAAAAAAAATTAAAGAAATAAAACATTTGAAAAAAAAGTACAAAAATAAAAAAATAAATTGGAAAAAAATAAATTCAAAACGAAAGAAAAAAAAAAAAATAAATAAAAAAAAAAAAATAAATTGGGAAAAAATAAATTTAAAAAAAAAAAAAATAAAAAAAATAAAAAAAGGCATTTATTTTAAATTTCTGAATATTTATTTTTCGTTTCTTTATAAACAATATTTTGCCTAAAATTTTGTTGCCATAATCAATTGGATTATAATTAATTATTATTAATTAATTAAATTATAATTAATTAATTGGATAATAATCATCCATTGTTAAAGTCCAATCAGTTTTGTTGTTATTTGATTTATTACTAACAAGTATTGCACAGAGGTTGCTTTGATACTTCTTTTGATATGTGTGTGCGTTTTTTTTTTGTAATTTCATGATTTTTTTCTAACAAGGAGTGACTTAACACCAGTAGAAAGATCTCTCTTTCTTAGCATCAGCCGTTAGCTCAAATGGTAAGATGCCCAACTGTCACCCAGTCGGTTTGCGTTCGATACTGAGTGAGGGTGGTGCTGCTTGCGTAGCCGTCCTGACGAGCCGTGAAACGGCGAAACAGGCCTGTCGACGGATTGCAAAAAAATTATTATATATATATATATATATATATGAAGGGCATTCAATTTTCTCCAGCATGAAGTAAGACCCATGTAAACAGGTATTCTCCTGATAATCCTGATGGTGAAAGCTAGGTAGAGAATACTTCTCAACATATATATATACACACACACATTAGAACCAGTGTGTGTGGATATAAAGCAATACTGTAAAATTTACTGTTTTTAATTAAGATGAGGCTTGAAAAAAAATATATTTATTTTGCAGAATATAGTCCTTATTTTTATATTTGTTAAATTAATCTTTCAGACATCTAATCGTTTGGTCTTCTACAGCCTGTCTAATAAATAAGGATTCAAAAAATCAATTGCTAGTTACTCTCTTCATTTGAACAAATTTCATACATAAACATTGTCTTCATGTCCCCCTTTTTAGCTGCAACTACACCATACCCAAACCTAGGTTTTATGTTAACAATAAAAATCGATCTTGATTCCATCAACAATTTCTATAATTGACTTTGTGTCTTCAAAATGAAGAGAAATATATTTTAGGCAAAGAGAATTTTAAAAATAATTTGATCAATCCTTTTTATTTGCTCCAGCAAAATTCATTAACATCCGTTTCCTCTCCCCAGAGTTGAAAGTTTGTAAATCAGCCACTGAGGCTGGCATTGATGGATTATAGAAAGTATCTAACAAAACAATTCCCAGCACTTTAAAAGCAGCAAACATTCTAGTTTAAAAAAAAAAAAAGAATGTTACTGCATTGTAATTAAATTAAGAGAATTTGTTTTTAAAATACCACCCTTGGATTTTAGGTTCAATTTTATTTTTGAATTGTGTTTTAACCAGAAACTAATTTTTTTAATTTCTTAAACTTGTATTGGATATTTTTTTATTACCCTTTTCTTTTAAAATTAGACATTAATTATATTAAAATTCTGAAACAAATTTAAGTATTCCCAGCACTTTAAAAGCAGCTAACATATTTTAGTTAATAAAAAAAAATTGTTTCCCCCCACACACAAAAAAAATAGTTTGAAAATTTTTATTTTTAAATAAGATGTTACTGCATTATATATATATATATATAAATTCAGTTTTTTTTGTTTAAATATCCCCTGGATTTTAGGTACATTTTTTTTGTCCCATAAGAATTGTATTTTAACCAGAAACTAAAAATTTTTAAATTTCATAAACTTTCATTCATATTAGTCTATTTTAAAATTAGACATTGACTAAAATCATTAAAATTCTGAAACAAATTTAAGTATTTGCTTTCCTTTGGTGCATATCTTTCAGCTTATATACCCCACCTCCCACTTCTTCATACTTGCTGTTTTGAAGGAGGATGAATATTGTATAAAAACAAAAAAATAGTTTGTTATGTATGTATATATATATATATATATATTAATAAATTCAACCCTACTAAAGTTCATTCTTCAGTTAATAAATTGGTGAAATTTTAACATTGATTAGATAATAATTACCTAATTTTTGGTAGATTTTTAACTTCGTTAGGAATTGGAGAATATTTTTTGTAGTCAACCTTGTTAAAAATTTCCCTTCGATTATTTTCTTGGTAGTATTTTAGTCAGATCTGTTCTGGATACATATATTTACACACACACACAAATTATGAGGGGTACAAAATTTAATAATGGAAATTAACAAATGAAGCCCAGAACTTAAAGGCAATATGGAGGAAAAAAAAAAAAAGAGCCCAACTTGGAAGAGAAACCGGTTGGGCCTTTTTTTCACCCCCACCGTTTTTTTTTTCCTTTGTATGCTAGTTTTTTTTATTTTTTAATTCCCATATTGCCCTTAACCCTTGGAAACCCAACTTATCAAGATAAATTATTAAGTCGTCATTCAGAGACGTTATATTAGAGAAATATATTAAAGCCAAAATATTGGTGCGTCTTATTTTGCCTAATATTGTCAGGGCCGATATATCGACCTTTTAGTTCTGGGCTTCATTTGTTCATTTCCATATATATATATTATTTTAAGAAATAATGTTGCTTAAAATTATAGTTAGAGTGCTCAATATCAGTGATAGAGCGTG
>JAUZSX010311618.1:0-12231 GCA_034780655.1 Idiosepius hallami | reverse complement strand
GAAAGTAAACTAACTTGTTGTTGGGATAGTTGTTGGAATTGTCGTTGGAATAGTTGTTGGTACTGGAATAGGAGCAACAATATTTGTATGAATATATAGTTCTATTTTATTATATTTCAAAAAGGAAAAATCAAACTTAAATATTAACAAAAAATTCCAAATTTAAACTAATTAAAGATGTTTGCTTTAACATAATTTTTTCATATTTTAATACAAAAATTGAATTAGGTATTTTTGAATAATCAGGTTGTCCCAAAAGTTTGAGGAAGCATATCAAGAATTCTTTGATACAAAACCAGCTAAATGGTACTTTCACCAGATCCAAAAGCTTGCAAATCAATAGTCGAAAAGCTTGAAAATGATGGGGAACAATTTTTTTTGTTTTTATTATTACTTGGCAAGTAAAATTTCAAAATGTTTACTAACTTTTGAGACAGCCTAATATTAAAAACACACACATACACAGTTTTATATACCTAGATAGTAAGAGTAACAGAGATTTTGAAGTTATGATATCTCTATCAGTAAAGAAAGGAAAGTATGAGTAAGACCAATATCTTCCAATTATTAGATATTTTATATAAGTGAAAAAATTTACAAGAATTTATTTAAAACATAGCATATCTTTCTGATTATAAACTTTCACATGAGATGATTTAATTTATTCCAAACTATTGAAGAGAAATAAACAAGATTTTTGTTAGAATTTCATAAACAAATATAGAAAACTATTTCAATACAAAGATGATTTGCTCAACTCAATACTTACGCTCTTCACAATATTTGATGCTCAGATCAAGACAAACATTTCGCATTGGATTAGTTTTTTTAAAAGTAATTTCAATTTTTTTTATCCCTATAGTCCCGAGTAATTTCACTGTTTTAGCTTGAAGATTCTGAAAATGTAAATTTGTATATTTCAAAAAATTTATTTAAAAAATTAAATAATTATTTTGAATATAGTAATAATCAAAGCAACTAAAAAAATCGATTTATTAAAGATGACTTACAACATAAAAGTCAATCACAAAGACAATGTGTTTTCCAATGAAACAACCTTGCTTTCTCACCTCAGTCCTATGTATATCACAAAAATTATTACAACCTATGGCTACGGGTGGAATTGAAATCCTAACTCTCAGATAATTTACATTTTCCTTGAGCTTATTTTTAGCCTTTATGTTTTCTAGAAATAACATCTCAACTACTGATTAAACAACATCTTACAATTATCATTTTAAGGGTTACTTTTATATATTATAATGACTAAAAATTACAAAAAAGAATATGAAAATTTTAGATTTTGTGAATTAAATGTCATATTTGCAACATTGCTATATTTGTGTTGAGATTATTACAATGATAAGACGTACAAATATTAACCATTTAAAACTTTTATTAAATGCAACCACTTTGTCTACAAAAAAATTTGGAGTCTTTCACAGTTTTTTCTTTAATTAATATCTTGTCAGTAGACTCTATTTTCTAAGCACCTCTTTCACAGAGAGACTGTACTTTATGTTAGTTGTCTTTTTCTTATTTCTTCTACAATTAGCTAACCATCTTAGTCACAGTGAGAGAAAGACAAACACATTTTGGGGTAGTAGTTAGTGACTGATATGGTTGGATGTATATACGAGAAAACAAAAGAAAAAGTTAGTATTCTTATCGATTGACATTGACTAATATAAGGATCAAATTACTTTACACAATAGAAAAAAAATTACAAATCATTCATAAAATCTATTCTTATTGTAGAACTTATTTTGAAAATAAACAGCATTCAAGAAAACTAGTTTCATTTTTACAAATTTATATAAATTATTAAAAAATCATGTTCATGAATATTTAATTTGGTATCAATTTCATATAGTATCCAAGTAAACACTTACCTTCAATTCTTTAACAGTATTATCTTCATATGTTATTTTTATGTTATAAGTATCTATATTACTAGTAGATAAAAGACTTATTGAATATAAAACTTTTGATGGATTGATTTCAATCTCTAGTGAAGGAACAAGGTCATTATCTTCAAAATCAAATTTTTTACCACCAGGAATTATATCTGTAATATTTTGTGCATTAGTAGATGGTGTAATATTCACAATATTTTTTTGCAGATTTCCAGAAGTAATTAGTTCATTGAGTTGACAGGGAGCTATAAAAAGAAAAAATATGCCTCATGTTGTAGTAACAGTAAATTCCATCCTTTTGGTATAAATCAAGATATAATGAGGAAAATTTTAATAAGAGTAAAAACGTGAAAAAATTTCCAATTCAACAGTTAGTGTTCAGTAATTAGGATTGTGCAGCAGATTTTGCATACATGAAGGGTAAAAAGTAATGTGTAAATTTTTCCTTACAAATCATAAAACATATTTGACATATCTCAAATAATTAGAATTGAAATTAAATGTATTAATCATCACAGAACTATTTTTCAGTCATTAAAACAATTTATTTAAAAACAAAATTAATCTATACCCTGTATTTAAAAATATTTTTCTGATATTACTACTAAACGATGTTGAATTTTAGAATTATGATTCAATTTCTATAGAATGGAGCCAAAAGTCTATTCATATTAATTCAAATATGAAATTATCTATATACCAAAATTAGTAAAGGATATAAGAGATAGAGTAATTTAAGATTATATGAACAATTTTCAAAGATGACAGATAATTTTGAATTCACATCTTTATATATATAACCAGTAAAATTTAAAATTTTTAAAAATTGTTCTGCACTTTAAAGATTACTCCTCCAAGCATTACATCACATCTTTAAAATGTATTGCCAAGCACCTTTGAGACACCTCTAAAGAAGAATACGGATCATGTTTATTTTTACCACTACTAATGATCCCATAGTAAAACATTCAAGTGTAACATTACCTTTAACAGCATCAATATTGAAAACTAATATATAGTTAATTCAGAAAAATAACAAACCAAATATCCTCTTTGTAGTAGAAAAAAGGTTTAGAAATAAAAGAGTGAGTGATTATTATGTCCTCTTGTCTTTTGAAAAAATGATATCTAAATTTCTTTTTCTACTAGAAAACAAAGTTTAACAAAAATGATGACAAAGATTAAATAATTAAAACCAAAATTATACTAAAATACAAGACAAGAGACATGATTTGAATTGCATGTGTGAACAAAAACTTTAATATCATATGACACAGAGATATCACTATTTCTTCACTTTTAGAAATAAAAGATAAGAAATGCTTTACCTTCTGATGTTACTAAAGGTACAGTAATAGTCGGAACCCTTGGTGTTGTAGTTACTAGAAAGGTAAGTAAAAATCAAATTACATCCAAATTCAAGTGAAAATTTAAAGCAAAGCAATTTTATAAATCTGTCAATTTCAATGTCTTTTTCAAAATATCACTTACAGTCCATACCTACAATCTAAAATCAAAGAGAATCAATAAAGAAAATAATAAAAAAATTGATTTTTTATCATAGAGAATACTCTGTAAGTAATAAAACTGTTGTAATTAAAGAATGCAATAAAGAAGAGATACATGATATAAACATGAAAATGAAGTTATTTATATTGTACTCTTAATTATATGTAATTTTATATCATATAGCTTCTATCTTTTAATTATATTACTTTTCTTGAATAAAATCTTTCAGCAAAAAGAGTTATTATTTCTGTTGTACTTAATATTTTAAATAATTGCTTTAGAATATTTACATATTTCTTGACATAGGCGAATACTGAGTTCTGTTTCAACAGCATCTTTGGAATTAATTTTTCGAATTTCAATTTCAATTTTTCTTAATCCTGAATTCTGTGGTAACATAACTATTTGGTCAGGTTGGATGTTCTGAAAAAAAGTAACAAGTGATACACCTCATTTTAAATTCTAGAAAAAAATGATTCTTTACATTTTTTAGGAAGTATATAAGCACATTAAAATCTGAGAATTTTTTCAAGAGTTGTTTAAAATAACACTTCCAAAGTTTCATTAGACAATGAAAATTGCTTCTGTACATATGATACGATTTACTTAGTACATTTCTAATGATCATAAATCATAAAAAACTTAAACTGTCTACAAATTGTCATAAAATCATGAATTTTGAAATAAATAAATGGTGCACAACCTTAAAATTGTGTGATGCAGAATATTGAACTTTTACTTCAAGAAGTAAACTCTACTGAAAACTTTTAAATGCAAATAGGCCATCCTGAGTATTAAAGGGTTATTTTTAAACAGCTAATTTTTAAAGATGCATATATATGATAAACAGATACTAAATCAATTGTCATCTTATTATTAGCTGAATTACTTTGTTAAACTTGTCAATTGATTTAAGTACTATATGATACGATACTTAAGATTACTAATTATATTGACCAACAGTTAAAATCAATGGTACTTGAAGCAAAAATTTAATTTGTTCATTTGGAATGTTAAAATAAGAAGTTTAGGAAAAGGATAGGATTATGTTTGGAGCAAGTACTGGTGGCAGTAAAATGCTTGAAGTCAAATTAATATAATTTTTTTTTATATTCTCATCATTTTTTAATTAGAAAAATTCTATATTCAGCTTAACAACAAAAACTGCTTGTGATAGTCTTAGTTAATATATTAAAATCAAATAGATTGAATACCATAAGAATATTTAGCGAGTTATCAAAATTTATACTCAAAACAGTAAGAAGAACTTATTATTAGAAATTAGAAAATAGACTAGAATTAGAAATTCTAAATTAGAAATAAACTTTATAAAACAATATTAGTAAATAAAAAGGGTAATATGAGTAGCATTTTAAAAAATCTTAGTTTGTTTAAAACTGTTAAAATTCGGAAATAAAACCAAAAATATTAAAACAGTATAAATTCCAACAGTATTAAAATTCCAAGACATAAAGAATATGAAATTTATGTGAATATTTACATTTGATATAAATTTTATTTTACCAAAATTGAGGAATTAATTATTGGAGTTTTTGTATTTATGTACTGTTAGAATCTATAAAAGTTTTTAAAAAAATCTGCAGTAGCAGTTAATTTTGCAGAAAATATTTTACTTACTGAAAATTCCTGAACAATGGAATTCTGGTAGGTGACATCCATATTATATTCTTCCACATTACTTTGGCTCAGAAGCTGTATTGAATAGGCAATTTTAGGTTGAGTAAACACAATTGTTAATGTTGGATTAAGATCATTAGCCTTGAAGCGAAAAGGAGAACCACCACCGACAATGTCAATAATATTTTCATTATTGCTTGATGAAGTTATGACCACATCCTCATTTTTAAGGTTTGGTTCAGTGATTTCTTCTTGATGGGAACATGGCACTACTAAAAATATCAAAAACATTTTTTTTAAATAATGATTGAATAATATTCTAAGTTCAGAAATATATTCCTAAATCTTAAAAGAAATTGAATTATTCTACAGTTTATCTGTAAAGTAAAAGAACTAAAGCCTATAATTAAGTGAAAACTATCACAAATCAGTTAGAATCAAGAAACAGTTTGTAAGATTCTTCTACTATTTGGAGGAACAAGTGAAAAGACTTATAGTAATAGGTTTAAAAATCAGATCAATTCAAATTAATTTGACTGGTGACCTAAATCTATAGCTAGAAAACATTATATACACAAACTTTCTCAAAGTATGAATATTATTAAGGCAAATAATAAAAGGAATACTTTATAATCCCAAGAATTCAAAAGGATTTTAAATTTTGAGAAAACAATAATATAAATTTATAGAGCTAAGTATGTAAAACAAGCAAAAATGTTGACTTCAGTAATCACAATAATACATTCCTTAACAGATTTTGTCTTGTTTTGTTGACAATTAGTGAAATAATTTCATTAATTAACAGATACTTTCGATCAAGGATTAAAAAGCATGTTGGAGAATAACTAAATTCAAAGAAAGCAATAACTATGCATTTTAAATGAGAAAAAAATAATGAATAAGAAAATGATATAATTAAAAAAATTAATTGGGTGTCCAACTGAAAACATTTTTAAGTTTTGATTCAGAGTTTGAGTGATTTTAAATAGTAGCATATTATGTTTCAAGCTAATTCTATGGTTAATACAATTATTTTTGACAGAAATGATTCTTTTATTAAGAGGCTATTAAAAGAAATAGTAGTGGCAATATTTACCCCACAGTTGAAAAGAGTAAGTAAATTGGTACTAATTTAAGCATATTAGCTTAAAAGTAATATAATTCCAAAGTCCTAACTCTCAACCGCTGTCTTAGTTTAAATTTTATTTATAATATTAGTAATTACAATATTTTATTCATTTTTACGATAAAAAATCAACTGAAATAAAACACATATGTTTCACAGTTATTACAGAATATATACATAACAAAATTTTTATGTAAATCTCCAAAAGTGATTAAACATACCTGTTGTGGGCATTAATGTAGTTATAACTGGAGTGGCTATCAATATAAAAATGACATAATCAATTAAATCCAGTTTTCACTATTAATGAATTTTTAAGTGATTTTTTTAACTTTAAATTTACTATTTAAATTAAAATCAATAGAAACAATTTCAATAGTAGAACCTTATAGATAGAAAAATGTAAATGTACATATTTGTATAAGTGCAATAAGTGTGTCTATAAAATAGAAAATAAATTCTCAAGACAAAATTTAGCCATAAAAAAACTAAAAAGATGTTCAAGGATAGAATAAAAATGAAGAGACAATATTTAAACAATAATAATGGAAGTATACAAATTCCAACCATAATATCAAAGTTTGAAGGATAATAGAGGAGATATAGGTGTTAAGGTTATTCTTTAGTTGGGAACTACCAATCTTTTTCCTGTATCTGACTCCATGTGCATACTGAAAGAAAACAAATATTTTAAAAGAAGAGGGAACAAAGGATAGCATATTTTACCAGAGGATTTTCTTTCTATTATTTTGGGAAAGACCGCAGTGTCTCTTTAGAGACATTTCTCAAAGGAAATTGCATATTCTGGTTAATGGAACAATATATGAAAAACAACACAGACTACCCTAGTTTGAAATTTAAAAGAAATATACAGTAAAACACAATAACTCAAGGTTGAAATTAATTGAAATTCATTAAAAGATTAGAAAAAAAGAAAACAAAAAATACTCCATTTTACATGCACTATATAGTTGTGAGGTAGATGAAACAAAATATTTTAAAACTAAAGTTTTTGATAATTCTAAGCCATTTACATGTTTCATGAGTATAAATCACAGTCAACTATACATGGAAAGAGGGTTTTTTTTGCGTCCCACGCATTGAGAGTGCGCGCGTAACGTCAGTGACCAAATGTTCTGAATTGTTGTTGCTTAGGAAAAAAAGTTTTGCTGTCATTATGTCTTAAATAATTCCATCACATAAAAAAAAAACAATGATAGTCAAGATTACTAAACAGTTCAAATTGGTACAGCAATATTGAAAAGTCAAGGAGCAGTTTAGTACATATGTATTATTTAAAACTGGATCAAAGCCTAATGTATTCTGGTTTAATTGGCATTTTGGATAAAAAAATTATACCCACATGGAAACCTACAAAAAAATTTGGCAGACAAAAGGACAGGGAGGGCTACAAAATGTAGCCACTCTGTTTTGATAGAAATAGTACAATGTGAAAACAAAATGTTGATCTGATTTCCAAAGCAAATATCACATAAACCTTTCGACCATGAATTCGATTACAAAAATAGGGAGTTAGTAGACTTTACCAACTTGCTTCTTGCTCTCTTTGGTGCTGCCTCTCTCTTGTTATAGTAAGCTCTTTTCATCTTATCATTCTACTGAATGTCTCTTTATTTTTCTTTTTTAACTTCTAACATAAGACTTTATTTGTTATTGTTGTGAAGGGACAATGACTCAGTTAATGCTGTATACAAAACTACGGAAAATAACTATGTTTCAACCAGATATGTAAATGTGTATATAGGGGACTCACCAGAAGAACACAGAAGAGTAAGACAGAAGGTCCACATGGTCTTGCCTTAAATACTCGAACTTCTCTTCATATCCTCCGTACTTCGGTTAAACCCTTCACAATAAGTTACTTCTTTATTTTCACTTAAAATTAATAACCTTGCAAGGCAAAGTAGCCTCATATTTATATTATAATATTTCTAGTATTAATAAACCTTTTCTTTCTACGCATTCCACTCGGCGTATTCTTTGTTATCTTATTTACTTAATACATAAAATTTTCACTTACCATTAATAATCTTGTAAGGCAAAGTAGCCTCATATTTGTATTATAATATTTCTAGTATTAATAAACCTTTTCTTTCTACGCATTCCACTCAGCGTATTCTTTGATATCTTATTTACTTAATACATAATATTTTCACTTACCATTAATAACCTTGCAAGGCAAAGTAGCCTCATATTTGTATTATAATATTTCTAGTATTAATAGACCTTTCTTTCTACGTATACCACTCGGCGTATTTTTTGTTATCTTATTTATCCTATAGGGCAGTCGACTTGGCTCAGTGGATAGACAATCGGATTTCGGAACCGTGCTACGCGGGTTCGAATCCAAGTTGTTTGGTCTACGTTAACATGTCGACTAATACCCTTTGGAAAGGTATGAAGCCCAATCTTCCCTCCAGCTATGGGTTAAATAACGCAAGACCTCAACGGTGGATGTGGCGGATAATGTCAACAGTGACACAACGGCACTGAAGGCGGTGAAGACTAAAACAGAGGATGGCCCCCGGTCGTCATGGTTCTCTCCGTGCCGTTGGAACAAGGCCAACCTCTGCCAAGGAGTCGTGTGGTGACTGCAGGTGCATTAGTCTCCCCACGTTAAAAGACATCAGGCACAGGCGTCCTCCACGAAAAGGGTCCACGGATCCAAGACGGAGAACAGTCATACTCGACAACGAGTGACGCCAAGAGAATTTATCCTATTTACTAAGGACATAACAATTTTTACTTACCATTAATAACCTTGCAAGGCAAAGTAGCCTCATATTTGTATTATAATAGTTCTAGTATTAATAAACCTATATTTCTACCCATACCACACGGCATATTTTTTGTTATCTTATTTATCCTATTTACTTAAGACATAAAAATTTTTACTTACTGTTGTGGCCTTATTCTTAAGGGGTTCACAATATCAGATAGGAGAGTCTGTAAAGTCATGTCAACGGTTAGGCTACCATGTGATCTCTGAAGAATAGAGTCTAAAATGGCCGCTCTCACTAGAGATGGGAGAGTTCATGTGAAGACAGTAACAGGGGTGTCAGTTACCCCAGAACACTTACCATTAATAATCTTGCAAGTAGCCTCATATTTGTATTATAATATTTCTAGTTATCAATGAACCTTTCTTTCTACGCATACCACTCGGAGTATTCTTTGTTTCTTATGTATAAACCTATTTACTTAGGACGTAATAACAAAATGGAAAATGAAGGCAACAGTCCGCAAATAAATACTTAGATTAAGAAGCCATATCTCAAAGATTTTCATAATAAGTAAAAGATGATATTCTGTTCATCAAATAAAAAAATATGATGATGCCTCCAACTTTATTGGGCAGCAACGGTGGAGGATTGGTAAAAGCTCGGGCTCCGGAATCGTACTAAACGAGTTCAAACCCCAGTCAAAACCATTGCATTCACTTTAGCTGCCTCCGACAGATGGGGCTCGTTAACTC
Source organism: Idiosepius hallami (assembly GCA_034780655.1). NCBI lineage: Eukaryota > Metazoa > Mollusca > Cephalopoda > Idiosepiidae > Idiosepius > Idiosepius hallami. The sequence goes on along the minus strand of JAUZSX010311618.1, from coordinate 2,546 downwards.
GGGAGGGTAACTCATCTAGGTGAAGGGTAACACTGAATTCAAAAAGCCCAGGTATATAGAGCACGTAAAAATGGCCTTGTGCCAAACTTGGTTTGGTGCTCTACCAAGTAAATATGATGCCTCCACCTTTACACTTTTTGAATAATTAATCCAATGACATATTTCGGATATTTCATTTTTTCTTTCTACAGAACGTGCTTGTTATGTCGGTCATAATGTATTCTAAGTGTCGCTCACTCAGACCGCCATAACTGTCTGGTCCAAATATTCATATGAAATATTTATTTGTATAATTTACTAAGTGACATCAGGTCAATCACAGCGAGTGACCTTTTTATGGGAATCAATAAATATTCTTTTAGGAAAGGTTGGTTTTTGTTATCAGGTTTAGAGACTTTTCATCACCTAAGACCTTTTAATCACCTTTCATCACCTAACGCCTTTTCGTCACCTTTCATCACCTAACAGCTTTTCATCACCTTTCATCACCTAACGCCTTTTCGTCACCTTTCATCACCTAACACCTTTTCATCACCTTTCATCCCCTAACACCTTTTCCTCACCTTTATCCCCTAACACCTTTTCCTCACCTTTATCACCTAACAACTTTTCATCACCTTTCATCACCTAACAACTTTTCATCACCTTTAATCACCTAACACCTTTTCATCACCTTTCATCCCCTAAAACTTTTTCATCACCTTTCATCACCTAACACCTTTTAATCATCTTTATCACCTATATTTATTCACTTAACCATTAATCAGGAACATTTAATAATAAGTCATTTAATCACGTAGTTTTTGCGTCGCGGGAACACATCATAGCCCCAGATCAAAAGACATGTAATCACTTATAGTTTTTTTTTAATTTTTGAGATGAGGCTTCGAAATTTAGGAATTAACTTTAATATTTATTATTAAAAATACATAAAATAAAAACTATAATTGCAAAAATTCAGTGCGGACCTGATTAGAAATACAAATGATTGGATTTAGAAGACCAACAAATCTAACCATCAAAGCCCTTTCGGTTCCTGTGGCGCAACGGATAGAGGCGTGGGAGTCTCTACACTTCCAGGTAAGCATTGTTGGAAGATAGCAATTTCAATTCCTACCCAAGTCAGCCAGAGGGATTTACTTGGTCACAAAAACGTGAATCGGTAGACAACAATTAAGGATGGCAGTGATTACTGAGGGTTCGGTGACGAGACCCAGCATCTCTATCTGAGGTTACGGTTAAAAACACCTGAAGATGGCCTGAGAGACACTAGGACGAAACGTAGAGTAGAATAATTTTGAAAAACTATTAAGATGAGGACAAAATACCGAATAATAAAGTTAATTCATAAAGCCTCATTTAAGTACAGAGAGAGTGTGAAATTCATGTTATAACAAAAAAAACCCTGTAAAATATATTGTCTGTTTACAATGCAGGAGGCGGTGTAGTGGCTGCAGGAGGTGTCCTAATGGATGCAGGAGGTGGCGTATTGGCTATAGGAGGTGGTGTAGTGGCTATTATGCAATTATTAATTCTAATTGAATATTTTGTTTTCAAATTTTGTGAAATAATGTAATTTCTAATTTTAATTTAATATTTTTCAGTATTATTAATTTTTTAAATATTTTTTGTTATTTCTAATTTTTTAATATTTTTTAGACCCGTTCAGCTCTGAACCCGCGAAAGTTGAACCGCGAACTAGCGAGGCTTCACTGTATTCGCAAATCTGGACTATTTTGTATTTTCTATTATTCAGAGATTTTTGCATTTTCATAGTTTTTAACTAAGATCAATTTTGTCGTTTACAAAAAGCCCTACATAGCATTCCACACCTGGAATTGATGTTACAATTTTGACTATTCTCTCTTTTTTCTATCACAAAAAGCTTATATTTTTACAATTTTAAATCTAGAATATTTTTGTCATCTACGCAAATGGCCTGATATTTGAATATTATTACTTATATCTTATCTAATGTACTTTTAAAGGTAAACTAAACTGTGTCCTAAATTTTTATAATCATAAATCTAAAGTCTACGTTTAACAAAAAAGTCTTATACTACCTACTTTACACATCTTCTCTGGCATAGAGTTGTTTTTTTTTAAATAAGGAAATTAAATCCAAATACATTTCATCAACGAATTGAAAAAAATAAGAAAGAAAATAAAAGGAATTTCGATTTATTATCAATAATTTAGTACTTTAGTAGCGTTATTGAAAAGTAACACACTGTATGGAATTGGGATGTTTTTTCCAGTATTGAATAAGGGTCCTAAGGATCTTCCGGTGTCGATTTGCCAACTCTCCATCTAATTGTTTAAGAGAAAATTTGGAATGCAATTTGGTTGGAAAAAATCTGGGTTATCGTGTCAGTAAGTCATGATTAAGCGTTGAAACATTTTAAAAGTAAATCCATTTGAAAATAATGCAGTGAAAATTGGAGAATATGAAATTTATTGGAATTTAATTTTGATAATAGACATCGAGAAACATAGACATATAAAATGAGAGTAGTATTATTTATTAGCAAAACAGCCGAACAAAT
>JAUZSX010311608.1:0-12232 GCA_034780655.1 Idiosepius hallami | reverse complement strand
TTGTTAATTAATCTATAAAATGTATTTTTAAAGACAAACAACCACCTTGAAGGTGGTTGTTTGTCTTTAAAAATACATTTTTTAGCAAACTAAAAAGAACAAAAACAAAGCATAAATAAGCAAAAAACTGTAAAACAAATAAACTAGACGGAGCAAGTTAAAACAGTTTTCAGCATTGAATGACCTAATGAGAGTCGATATGCTGGTTAAATCAATCAATCAATATAAAATGTATACATCTAAAATATGATGAAAAAATGTTTTGCAGTTATTAAAGGTAAAATTTATTACATTATTTTAAATACCCGTTTAATTACAACGGACATTTCCTGTCGATCCAAGTGGCGAAACAACACTGGTAAAACAAGGACAATTCGTCTCAATGAAGGTTTCAATTATATAAAACTAGATAGTATCGGCCTAACATAAGTACATCCGTGTTCCATTGCTTTTTTTCAAATATTTTTTGTTTCATATTGGAAAAACGTTTTGCAAATAAAAGAGCATTAATTTTGTGGTTTCCATGGAATCTTTACAACCATGTTGTCCCAAAAGCTCGTAAAGACTGGATGGTCTCTATTTTGGGGAATGATTTTTTGTTGCTTTTCTTATAACTTTGCGAGTAAAATTTCAATTTTTCGCAAGAGATCACGAACTTTTGGGACAACATAAAATCATAAATGCATGCACTGATTGCCAATCTGCTGCAAGATCCGACCCGTAGCCCAAAGTTGTTAATGGAGTCTTTTTAAAAAATCTACCAAAAAATCAGGAAACTTATCTTAGTAATATTATCTTTACTGTTAATGATTATGTAAAAATAGGCATCCTTTTTTGTTTTTCATAATCGATATTTATTTATCAACCTATTCCCTTTTTCAGTGTTTTCCCTGTCTCTTAAAATTAGTGTCTGGAATTTTTATATAAAACCGGTAAAAAAAAGAATGAAGATTGTAAATAGAGAGAAAAAATAACTTAATGTAATTTTGACATGAGATTGAAAATCCGAAATTTGAAGTAATTTTTGTCTTAAAGATTGAAATACAGTGATATCTTGAGATACAAATGTCCCAATTGATTGTCTTTATATGATTCATATAATGAGTATTATTTCTTTATCTCTTATTCTCATTTTTATTTATTTTGGTACGACGAAAATTTTCGCTAAATTTACTATTTGAGACTATTCATTTGAGATACGACATTTGAAACAAAAAACAAAAAAACAATCGTGAGACGCCATTGGTAGATGGCATTATGTTTTCGTTCTGCAAGTAACAAATCTTTTTTTTTTTTTAAAGGCCTAATGGAAAAAAAAACAAAAAAACTTAAGAATTAAAATGAAAGCTTACAAATTAATTTTTGTTTATCTTGTCCTTTCTAGTCTCGTGTGTCCGTGGTAGCCACTCTCCCTCCTCGCTACTAGCATGCATCCAGTTCGCTCGCTCAGCTGGTGAGTACAACTCTATTGTTTTTATTAACATTTATTTGTGTTTATATTCTATAATTAATATGCTGTATATGAATTTTAGTTATATATAAGCTAATTTTAAGTATAGTTTTGGGGTGACTTTCTTTTAATTTAAATGGGAATAGTTGCTTTGATGAATAACTTTTTTTTTTAATACCACGATGGTCATGGAACTAAAATTCATATCATATATTCAGTATTTTCATTATTTTTTTTTTTACAAGAAAAGACATAACCAAATATTGAAAACAAAAAAAATTGTGAGAGAGAGAGAGTGAAAGTGTGTGAGAGTGTGTGAGAGTGAGAGAGTGTGTGTGAGAGAGAGTTATAGTGAGATTACCGGGCAGGCGAGAAACTGAAAATCACCGAAGGCCGTTGACTCCGTGTCTACGCTTACCAAATATGCATGCTTTATCGAACACTCTAACTTTAAATATAAGCAATCTCACTCTACTAATGAGTACACACAGACACACACGCGCGCATTATATAAATTCTGATTCAAATTCAACTCAAAAAACAGTAAAAAAAAAAAAATGATTTTTTACATATTTTGCAGATATTAGAATTGTTTTTTTTTAAGTATCCTATTTTTATATTCTTATCTAATTTTATTTTTGATTTCTTCATTGAAATAATACGGGTTGGGGTGGTTTTATTAAGAATTCCCTGATTTTTCCGGAACATCTTTTTCTAATTGGATATTTGATTCTTTATTATAAAGGATGTCCCTAAAGTTACTGTCGTTATGGTTATATAGAAATTTAAATAAACTAATAAACAGTAAGTTTTATTATAAAACATTTAGACAATATAATTTTTACCAAAAAAAGGGTTATGTGTATTCCCAGTATCACAGCTTAAAGGAAATGCTGCTTCATTGGCTCTAAGACATTATTTTCTACTGCACAGCAACTTTTAGGACACCATGTGGTGGAGCATTGGTAAAAGCTCTGGCCCTGGAATCGTATTACGCGAGTTCAAATCCCAATCAAAACCATTAATTTCACTTTAGCTGCCTCGAGCAGATGGGGCTCGTTAATTCGGGAGAGCAACTCATCTAAGTAAAGGTAACTCCGAATATAAAAAGCCCGGGTAAGAGCACGTAAAAATGGCATTGTGCCAAACTTGGGAGTGCTCACCGAGTAAATATAATATATAATGTTATTTTCACTTGGTTTTGATTTTTCCCGTGATCTTCGCCTGGGCCGCCATGTTGACTGATATGGACGCGCCCTACCAACACGCATTTTTTCCTCCGTTTCCGTGAAACAACTTCCGCCCAAAAGCCAAACAAGCTGTTAAGAATCGTTTACTGATTATCTTGATCGTTTATGAAGAATTCTGTTTGTTTTTCTGGAAATCTAAATTCAGACGATCTTCTCAACACATATTTGCAAATGTCGAACAGCACTAGCAGCAGCAGGAGCAACAACAACAAATGATCATATCCATATGCATTAAATGCAACATATTTTAATTTTACTTAACCTTTTTCCTATCATTGGTCCTAGAATGAAACACTTTATTTTAAGTTGTGTAGAATTTGTGACTTTATTCTTAGAAAGCAGATTTATCCTGCGTTGCCCAGGTACAGAATTAAGCAGTTACATTTGTGTTTATACATAATTTAAAAACTTTATTAAATTATTCAATTTTTCTAATAAGTTTTTCTAATTTTTCAGGTAAAATTTTATTAGAAAAAGAATAATAAAATAAAGCATTATATTTTTCGATCGCCGAGACTAGATTTTCATTCGGCCGATAGGGACTTGCTACTAAGGTAGTTAAGAAAGATTATTGTATAGGAAAGCATTAGTACCGTACATATGCAAATTTCGGTGGTCTAAATTCTTTGATGCTCGCTTTTGTGTTCATTTTATTTGTTTTTGTAAACCCAAAATTTGACCCCTTAGCAGCTATTTTCCCAACTGAAAACCCATTAGAAAATTTTTTTCCGTGTTCCAATGACTCGTATATCAAACTTCAGGTGCTTAGACCCAAAATTTATAGAGTAGTTTGGTAAAGACCAGACAACCTAATTACCAAACTTGGACTATTTAATCTATAGCTGGAGGGAATTAGAGGATTCATAACAATGAGCTTCTTTAGTTTGATAAATCAGAACTAAGGAAGACCGGCCAAACTTTTGTATTTAAAGATGAGAATCAATCAAACTCTTAATCCTAATAGCGTTAATTGTCAAGCTTGATAATTAACCCAGAAACCATTACATAAAAAATTTCTACTGCCTCTGGCAGCTGAGCTTCGTCAATTCGGGAGAGTAAAACCTCTAGGTAAAAGGATAACACTGATTCTACAAACCCAGGTTGGTGAGGTTCGTTAACTCACGGAGAGTAACTCATCTAGGAGAAGGTCAACTCTGATTACAAAAAAATCAAGGGGATGTAATGATCATGTAAAATAGACCTTTAGCCAAACTTGGTTTGGTGATCGACTGAGTTGATATCCTAAATGATTAACACCACTTATAGAAGATTGTGTTGGATTTAATATAGGACTCGTTTAGGACGAAAGGAAGATTGTTGATTTACATATTTTTAATTAACGAAGGATTTAAGCGAATGAAGGTTTTTTTTTTGACTCCTTGATAATTTGAATTCTTGACTAAAAGCTTTTTGAACGTGGGTGGGCAGCGGGGTTTTTGCAGAACAAGCAAATAGAGAAATACTTTTTTTCACGGGGATTTGCACCGGTTGTAAGACAGCAATTTGATTGGCTAGGGTGAGGGTTAGGGTTTAGGGTTTAGGTTTAGGGTTTAGGATATCACTATTAAGTTCATTTCATTAGCCAATCAAATTGCTGTCTTATAACCGGTGCTGTGTTATCACTGGTCCCCGACCCCAAAAAATATTCCGGCCAATTTCTCCATTTGCTTGTTCTGCAAAAGCTCCTAAACATCTTTCTTTATCTCACCGAATGCCATCAAGAAACTCTGCTGCAACCAAGTTCACATCTTATCAATTCTCACAGCCACAAAATCTCGTTTTCTTATTAGCACAATGCATTAAAACAAAAACTAAACCAAACCAAGAATAAATGAGATCCAATCATTTTAGTCTTTAATTTGTTATGGGCTTACCTTTATGCACGATCACTGCTAGTATTTCAAGGATTGACTCTTGAACTAAAACATAGTCCGAATGACGTGTCATGGCATCAGTTACAGCTTTCCACATGAAACTGGGAATTTCAAGGATGTCTTTAATCAAAATAATTGAAAAAAGATTTTAAATAAACATTTGAATCGACATTTTAGACTTCAGTTCATAATTTTAGGGAGATTATCTAAAATATCAAATCAAAACTTATTTTTTCAAGAGGTAATCATCCAAATTTCTTCTCTGAAAAAAATCTCTAAAAGTTTTACAAATTTAATTCTAAAATAATGATGTTTTCTTAAATGAAAAAAACACACCAATTTTTCAGAATTAATTATCCTTCAAATGATTATTGATTAAAATGATTATAAAAATGTTGTTTCTTTTTCATTTAAAAAGGTTTGATGGATTTAGTCTTAATTTTATGATAAAAATTCAACAAAATTTTATTTCAAAAATCTATTTTAAACATTATTGGTTCTTTTGCATTTTGTGTTTCAAAATAAAATTTTTATTTAGAAAAATAAAATAAAATTAAAAATATTTTAAAAAGAAATATTATTTTAAAAAATATCAGATATCTAAATTATCAATCCAAAAAAATTATAGTTTTATTAGATGTAAATTAAACATTTCAAAAATTCAAAAACTTTTATATCACATATTGATGCACTTTATTAATCAAATAGTTTATTTTTAAATCAATGAATCACATTTTTAATAGAAATTATTTTGAGATCAGTTTGTGTGTATCAAATATATTGAACTTCAAATTTATTTATTCAGATTTATAAACTTATAAAAAACAGAAATATACCTGCATCTGCAAGACATGTGAAAAAGCAAATGGCTTCCATTACAATTGCTGGATTTTCTTTATAGGCAAAGAGTTCCACAAAAAGTTCCATCAATTTGCCATATTTACAAACAGATAATTTCCTTTCAGGTGGGCTGAAAAAAAATACAAGGTAAAAAATGTAATAATGCCTTCTATTTATTTATTTGGTATTGCTCTCTATCTAAACAATCAAGCTCCGACATGTCTAATGTATGTACATATATTATATTTACTTGGTGAGCACCAAACCAAGTTTAGCACAAGTCCAATTTTACGTGCTCTTATCTAGGCTTTTTACTTCGGTGTTACCCTTCACCTAGATGACCTGCTCTCCTGAGTTAACAAGCTCCATCTGCCCGAGGCTGCTGAAGTGAAATTAATGGTTTTGACTGGGATTTGAACTCGCGTAATACGATTCCAAAGCCTGAGCTTTTACCAATGCTCCAAACTCGCTGCCCTCTTCCAACCTTGCTGCTCTTAATGTATGTACGTATATTTGGTATATATACTTATTGACATATTAGGGTGCAGATATAGAGAATTACCATTTTTTTATCGTCCAAATGGATCTGAGGGGATTGCAAATTGCATTATGGTGACTGAAATTATGCATTCATGACCTAAAAATTTCATCTCTCTTTAACCAATATTGGCAGTGTAAGACTCTAAAAAAGCAACTCCTGTTATTGATGTGCATCAGAAGCAAAGATATATTATTGAACTTTTCAATGTAGAAAAAAACACGTACCAACCAGGAATTGTTAAACATCTATGGAGCCAAAGCAGTTGAGGAGGCGTTCATCATAAAATAAGCTGGAAATGATTGATTTTACAAATGTGGGTACTTCAACATTTTAGCTTGACTACTATGTGGAAGGCAGTGCATCTAGGAGAGAAAATACTCAGAAAGAGAAAACCTACTGCCTGGTAAGTGAAATATTGAGTAAACTTAAAATAGAGCACATTACAAATGTTTGAGGCTCTTGATTTCCTGGGGAACATAGGGACGCAATGACATTCCTCCAATAGATTCGTTCTTCAGATGCAATCATTATTGTTTCTGTAACTTTCTCTTTTTTCAGAATTGAGTTATTGGCCCTATTCTAACTCCCAACTTGAAGGACCAGAGCTGAATACTCAATGCTATACTAGGGTTGTCAAGGGTGTTTTATCATGGCACTGTAGCAGACAAGCTTTTACGACATACTTTAACGACATTTTAGACGCATTTACGGCAGAGAGCTGGCTGCAAGATTTAAAACCAACGTAAAGTCAGTTTGATTTTGACCATTGATAACACAGCATCTAAGCTAGCAGTCAGCATCGTCTATCTTCCCCCTCCAAGACACAAGCGACACCACATGCTTTCTTAGAACTCAACAAGCAACAAACCCAGCAACGTATTCACGTGGACTTTCTGTACTTAAATAGCAACATACGAGCTTCCCCCTCACATGACACACATTGCTTTAGCACCATCACCAGATGCCTGTCTAACCAAAGACTAAAAGTGGATCAACCCAGTAGTTTAACCATGCCCCTAGATACTAACCTGGGTATTTCTTTCTCTGGTGCAAAAATAATTCTGTATAAACATTGTTAAATATCTTAACACCAAAGCTAAATAAAAAAAAATAAATTCTGGATGGCTCACCTAAATATACAAAGGCATTTGATAGCTCGACAACCAGACACTACAACAGCAGCATTTGTTTTGTGGTGAAGCATCGTCCCAAGGATTTCAACAAATATGTTTTTTTGCATCATTTGATCAGACAGATGAACTGAAAAACAAAATTACACAGATTAAAGCTGCATACTAGGGTTTGTTTTTTTGTTTTTTATAAATCTTCTTAGCCTTCTTCATTTAGAAATGTTAATCTCCAGGGGAGGAAATGAAAGTGAACATAAAGATTTAACTGGAAATTGAACTCATGCTATTTGATTCAAAATTCCATGCAGTCACTTATTCACTCACAGCAATTGCTTAATGAGCTTTATAAATTAAGAACAATTAATTGTTATAATTTCATTATTGTTACGCTACAACATAATATTATATCTTTTCTTGATATTCATTTTATTACAGACTTTTGTCCTCATCTCGGAAGTTTTTTGTGTTTTCTCACTACATTTCATCCAACTACACCTTTAGTTGCTTTCAGGTGAAAGCTACCTCGTCCACAAGCGGAGCTTGACAAAATCAGCCGGGACAGCAAGTTTTACTCGCATTCAGAATAATGATAATATTAACAGATGATAATGTTATTAAAATGTTTGTTTATTATTATTATCATTATTCTGAATGCGAGTAAAACTGACTGTCCTGGCAGAGTTCGTCAAGCTCCGCTTGTGGACGAGGCAGCACACCAAGATGTGGACAAAATTCCCAATAAATTAATACTTAGATTATGAAGCCTCATCTTTTAATAAATAATCTCTTTTCTTATTTTAACTTTTCACTCAAACAAGCTGTGCACTTACCACTACTAGAAGCCATCCAATAAATAGTTTCACAGATGGAAACAAAAACATTCACATTTCCTCTATGTTGGAAGAAGCTACCCAAGCAAATTGACTGCAATGGATATCTGAAATGAAAATATATATATATATATATTGCACCAGGTGTTAAATCATTTCTATCTATTATACTTTACTCACACATACATATATGTATCTATCTATTTATATCTCTCTATAACTATATAAACCCTTACCCTTATCCTAAATAGTCAGGATATTTTGTTAATAATCCTGGGTATTTTTCCTTTCACTTAAACATAATTTATTTTCAATTACCAACCAGTGATCATTCTTTCTATTTCTCAAGTACTCTGTGAGTGTTTAGTTTATAATTCTTTTAATAGATAGTAGTGTATGTGTATAAAAAAAATCAGATTTTATTTTCCTCCTTTTTTGATAGTCTTGGTTCATTTGCAATTTTCCTAAGTATAAAATTGAACCTCAGAAAATAATTTATCCAAATCATGGCATGATTACACACCAACCCAATAAACAGTTTTCCATTTTTTTTTTGTTATAAGAAAGAAATTAATTCTAGAGACAAATTTGTTTCCTTATATTTCTTTGATATAAAAAAAGAGTTAGAAAATAAAAACTTACTGGTTTTCTTCAATGTTTTCTCCAATTTGCAAAACGAACTTTGGATTACTTTTCAAAACTGCAGTTGCAGCTTCATGCGTAGCAATCTTGAGAAAAAAAAAGGAAAAAAAAAGAAATAAAAAAATAAGAAATCAACTTAAAATGATTTAACACCAGTTTTTTGGGAGTTTTTTTAGTAATTACTTGAAAAAAAAACAAAGAAAACTCATATATTATCTGTTAAGAGATATAAAAACTAAACATTCTTAGAATATTAAAGCAAAATAATATTAATATAAATCTATTTAAACAATATTTATCAAAAAAAAATCCTTTAGTATTTGTCAAAAAGAAAACACTCACCTAACAACTATTGATTTATAGATTTATATCAAACAAGATTGTCCACAAACAATTCATTTTGGGAAGTTTTTTTATTTCTTTGGTCATATTACAAAAGAAAAATGAAACTTAATCACAGAGATTGGGCTTATTAATTGAATTCATTTAAAACACGCATCTAAAATGGATTTTAAAATTGTTAAAAACAAGTTCTAAATACCTTGTATTTTTAAGTTCTATTTTTTTAATTGCAAAAGTTTATTAAATCATTTGATTTCAGTGAAACTTTCTGTATTCATTAAACAGTTTTGTGATTATCATTTTTTTTATAAAAGAATTCTTGTTTTTCATTTTAGTTGATTTCTAAATTTTAAAACAAAGAAAGAACTTACTTGCATGTCTGCAGAAGTAAAATGGCTGAGACAAGAATGATACAACATGGCTATCCATTTTTGAAATGATTTAAAATTTTGAAAGGATAAAGAAGCTGAAGAAAGAAACAAAACAAAAACATAAATTAAAACTCATAAATCTATTCCAAAATTATTCTGATTCATCTATAGTTTCTCAAAAATGATTGTTCTTGGTATTAAATGACCCTAAAAGGTTGATATTAAATTTATTTGGTAAATCATATCTTGGTAGATCATCATCACCTCTATCTGTTGGTTGTTAGACCTTGAATGTAACATTTTTGAATGTTGATGTTGCTACGCGACAAACATATTACGTTTCAATTATATTTCCACATTGAATGTTTTTGATCACCATCCAAGATCTAACAACCGACAGAGGTGATGATGATCTCTGCGGTTCCAAGTAAGCACTGTCAGAAGATATCAGTTTATATTCTTACCCAAGTCGGCCAAAGGGTTAACTGGTCACATAAAATGTGGTTCGATAGGCAACAACTATAGAAGAAAGTGATTACTGGGAGAGACTCAGCATCCCTATCTAGGATTGCAATTAAAACACCTAAAGACAGCCTGAGGGTCACTAGGCCAAAACGTATTGTAATAAAAAACATCAAAAAAACAGTTAATTTCTAAATTTAAGAATAATTCTTATCAACTCAGGGTTGACAACATTCTTGTATCTTGCTTATATGTTCATTAGTTCGACTTCTGGTCAGATGAACGCTTAAGCAAGAGACTGAGTTATATACCAAATAAATAAATAATAACTAATATTTATACTAACATTTATATTTGGAAACATGAAAAAATAAATAAAACCAAAAAAAATTAAAAGAAAATATTTACAAAAAAAGAACAAAAAAATTCAGATAAAATTGTTCATAAATTATTCTAAAAAAAATTAAATATAAATTTCAGTCAAGAAGAACAAGTAGTAGTAGTAGTAGTAGAAGAAGAAGAAGAAGAACCAGAAGAAGAAGAAGAACCAGAAGAAGAAGAAGAAAAAGATGAACAGGACAAAGAAGAACAAGAAATGATGACTGGTAATAACTGAACATTTCCTATTATAACTAAAAACTCTTCCATTTCTTTAACGTATCTGGCATAAAAAACAATTTTTTTCTAATGAATTAATATTCTTATCCATTTCAAGACTCTTCCATAATACAATGAAAAAAAAATGTTCTGCTTTTTACCTGCCATTTTTAGGAGTTTGAGTCCAGCAATTGAAATAGAAATGTTTTCAAAAAATGTGTTCATTGCAGGAAACAGGGTTGTTTCAATAAAATCATTTTCAATCAAGAACAAAATAACTTCTAAAGAAGAAAAAAAAATATAAGAATTAATCTAGTACTTATTAAATAAAGAAATCACACTTATCAAAAGATATCTTTCATTAAGTTTTTTTGTGGTACAAATGAATAAAGATAATAAGGCATTTATTGATTAAGAGTCAAGCTTAGAAGAGTAAAACCAAGAAAAACTCAGATACAAGAAAATTTATTAACCCTTTAAACCCTAAAGAACTGATATATCGGCCCTGGTGACTTAAGTCAAAAAAATGACACACACACAACGATATTTCAATGTCCACCTTTAGATCCTGACTTAGCAATATTATCAAGTAGTCACTCAGAGCCGTTCTATAAAAGAAAAACATATTAGGGTCGAAATGTCAGTGTGTCTTTTTTTGCTTTTAATTACTAAGGCCGATATATCGGCCCCTTAGGGTCGAAAGGGTTAATAATCAAAAAAAGAAAAATAGGGGAATTATATTATGGATATTTTGTTTGTTTGCTGATTGAAGGAAAACTTCAACCTGAGAAATCATACAACAGCAAAGAAAATTTGAGTAATTTTGTATTATTTGTTTTATCAGCCTTGACACAAATAGTTGATAATTTATTACTTTGAATTAGTTTCAGACCCAACTTAAAAAATATCTAAAAAAAACTCTAAAGATAAGCAAGAAGACCAAATGTACCCAATACTTAGACATAAGTGGGAGCCAGCTTATAAAGTTGTGATTAAATGCAAAATCTTGTGTAACTCATATCATCGTATCAAACAACTGTTTTAATCTTTCAGATCTTATTAGTGAAATGCAATTTTGTTTACATTTCAAGTGAGATTTAAACCTGCAGGGCAGACCATATGATGCAAAACAAATGCTCGAACAACTAGCCCACGACACAGTTACACATTCATATTCGCAATTTTTACAGTTTTATTCTTAATCATAACATTACTGTTCCTTCTAGAAGCTGATCGTTTTTGATTATCATATTATAATAATTATTGGGGGTATTCCAAAACAAAACCTTGTTAAGAACATTTTCAGACTCATGAGGTACAAGTGTGTAAATATTTAAGGAAGTCAGTTCAGCCATTTCAGAGTCCATAAAGAATGAACATAGACAGACTCACAGACACACAATGTTCCAATTAAATATTTAAAGTTAAAATAGTAAAAAAAATGGGTCTATTTTTCTGTTATGGCTGATTGTTTGTTGATTTTCATTAAAAATAAGCTTGTCCTCTTTCAATGTCTTTAGTTATCAAAATATTTAAACACTTATTTTTTTTATTATTTTTTTTAACCCCAAAGAAAAAAAAATAAGTTAAATAATCTAAAACCTACCTTGGTTATTCAGATTAACAAAAATATTCAATATGTAATCCAGCATTGTTTCACAGTTAATGCATTTAACAGCAAAACCATAGAAGACTTGGTGTAAATTATTTACCAGTATAGTCTTTTTATATTTCTCTAAAAGTTAAAAACAATAAAAAATAAAAATAAAAAATAAAAAACAAAAAAAATATATATATATAAAATAGCAAATTTTTGGTACTAAGTAATTTTAATAGGACGAAAGAAAAATGGGGCATATTTATTTCCTTATATTTTTTTAAAATTCTAAAATCAAACTTGAGA
>JAUZSX010311598.1:0-12232 GCA_034780655.1 Idiosepius hallami | reverse complement strand
TATAAAGCCCGGGTAAGAGCACGTAAAAATGGCCTTGTGTCAAACTTGGGGGTGCTCACCAAGTAAATATCATATTTCGATTGAAGTGATATAAATAAATCACTGAGTTTAAATTGTAAATTCACCCATGGCGTAAATATTTTCTAGAAAAATAATTTGGGTTGTTTTAAAACTAATCTAAATGCAACTTAATCAATGCACAGACATTACAATGCTGTGAATAATGTAAAGGGTTTATTAATTGCTCTTTAGTTTCAAGGTGAAAAAAAAAATTTAAGTTGATTTAACATAAGAACATTGGATGGATTTATCAACCTGTCTTTTCTAAAATAAACTGAATAAAATTTTAAATTAAAAGAGAGATTCTGCTATCAGAATCAGTTTAAGTTTTAAATGAAAATAAAATTCAAGTGGATGTTTATTTTGGAAATTAAAATCTAGGTAATAATCTTTGAACTTTTTTTTAGTTGATGGTTAGTAAATAAAATTGAAATTAAGGGACATCTTTAATTTTAATTTGGCTTTTGGATTCTTTTGTTTTTTACTTATCAACCTCTATGGGTTATTTAAGGTCCCTCTTATTTCAGATTTTTCTTTTTGGATTTGCTTGAGATTTAAAAAAATGTTCGAATTAATTTAGCTCGTTAAATAAAATCAAAAAGTTTTTAAAAACTATAAAGCGATGTTAAATGGATGGTAAATATAGAATTTGAAAGATTATTAACAAAGAACTATAAGAAAATAAAACCAATTAAAAAAACTCTTCGCGCATGCGCAGTGTTATAGGAAGATTTTTTTTGGGTTTCATTATTTAAGATTGATAAGAGTTAGTTTCGTATTTAAACACAAAGAATGAAAAGAAGAGACTCTTTATTAAAACAGAATATTCTAGCAAGACGAAATCTGGAAAAAAAAAACAACTAAATTTATCATCTTTTTTAAGATTAGTTTTTAACTGACAATAATGAAACTAATTTATTTTTCTTTTCGAATTGAATAAATTCAAAATGATTTTTTCTTTCAACTTCATTCTTTCATCACCCCGCCCCGCCCACAGCATCTGGTTTTAATTACGACAAATCTGAAATTTATCAAGTTGAAAAAGCAAAGAAAATTTTAAAGTTTAAAACTTGGAATATATATAAATATCAGTTTGAAAAAAAAAAGTTAAGTTTTTCTTTTAAAAGATAGTTTTAATATCTTCTCTCAACTAGCTTTTGAAACCAAGTGTAAATGAAGTCCCTTTTCAAATGAATATTTAAAAAAAAATAAATCCAATCAGAAAAAAAGAGAATTTTTCATATTATTTACTTAAAATAACGAGTAAAATAAAAATATTTGTTTTAATTTATTAATCAAAAGTTTGTTTTTCATAAAACATCGAATTTTACGAAAAGTTATTGAGCAAGTTCGAAAAAGTAAATATTGTTAAATTCGAGAATAAAAAGAAAAAAAAATAGAAACAAAATTTTCAATTACTTTTTTTATTAAAAAAAATATCGTTTTTGAAATTATATTTTATGGAAAAAATCAGTTTAAACAATTAAATTCTGAAAATTACTACCGGTCGTTTTGCTCTTCATTTTTTAAAATTAATTGTCGAAAAATCATTATTGAATCGAAAGTAAAAATGCCTCCTACTTTTTATTATTATCCAGTTTATTTTTAAGTGAGGATACTTTAATAATAAAACATTTTATAAAGTTTAAATTTATTTTAATTGTTAAACTTTCGAATAATTTCTAATAAAAGAATAATAATAATTATTATTAAAAAAAAACAAAAATATGATGTGAAAATTTCCGTTATTCATTTTTTTGTGTTCACCATATTAAGCCTCTCATGATTATCTCCCTTTTAAACGTGTTTATAGTTTCAATCCATGGCGACTCTGGGTTCCTACGATCTATTATCCCTTGTTTGTGCTTAGGAAACATCGGGGGTGTTAATATGTCTGGTAAGTGAAATTAATTCAGATTGTTTTGGTTTAGCTCTCTGTTTTGAAACAGTCAGTCCGTTTGTTAAATTGTAGCAGCGTTTAAAACCTTGAAATGGGGCACTTTGCTTGCCTAAATTAAAAAGTCAAGTAATTAATTACACTTTCTTACACAATAGCACCATTTTAAGTCTATCTCTTTTTTTCGCTATTTAGAAATATATATTATTATATATGAAAAATAATTTTTGAAGATATTTGATTCATTTTAACTTCTTATTTTTCATAATCATAATTTATTTTAACTTTTAATTAAAGAATATTTACGTGAAACGTGCACTATGAAATTCAGTTGTAAAGGTTGTTCGGTTAAAAAATTGTCTTAATTTTTCTTTTAAATAAATTATTCATAATTCTAGAAATGTTGATTAATTTTGTAAATGTAGGGAAACACAGCTGTTATTGTTTACTTCTAATTTATGAAATATTAAACAAAAATATCTTCAGTGAATTGAAATTTTAAGTGCACTAAAGTTCAGTTATATTTATTTAAATTATTTTCATGTTTTAAGTTCTACCCATATTTTCTTCGGAAAGTAATCGATAACTTAAAATAGAAATATTTCAAGCTAAAAATAATCTTAGTTGAAAAGTAAGGGAGGAAAAATTAATTTTCTTTTAAATATTTACTTAAACAAAATTCGTTTTGTCATCTTAAGAGCCTATAGAATGCAATCAAAATGATTAAATTTTACAGAAAACTTTTTACACAATGTTATTTTTCATTGTGTAAAAAGTGCGTTTTTCTTTAAATTAAATGAATAACCTATCTTTAATTATTTATTCAAACACATTTAAAATTAATTTAAAAGAAAAAAAGTCGAGTCGTTGTCCTTGATTTTGAATTTTAACGTAATTATTACTTTATTTCCACGTCTATGCCTACCATTTTTTTTTCTTTCTTTAGCTTAAAAAGGGGGACTAGAGCTGCTTGGTTTGCTTGGTTTACCAATTTTACTGACTTACTTGAACTTTAGGGGCCTCCTCCTTTCCTCTCTTACACTCTAATCCTAACACTCTCTGTGTAGAAATTTGAATTTGATATCGACATGTAAAATCAAACTCCTTATTCTCTGATAGTAAAGGAAAGAAATTATCTTTAATGTATTCTTTTAAAATATTATTTAAAATAACCGATAAAAGTTTTCAAAAGTAAATATAGCAGATTCCCCTCCCCCAAAGCCGATAATAATATCTGCCAAAACCTCTAAAAAAAATAAATCTCGGTTTTGATATTTTTTTATTTAGTTTAATTTAATAAATTATCCATAGTTTGTTGTTCAATATTTTTATTGTAATAACAAAAAATATAATATTTTTTTTTTGTAATTAAAAAATAAATATTGTCTTTTTTAGTTTGCTCTTTTTTTCTGTTCAATATATTTTCGGCATAAGACGTTAAAACGTTCTTGCTTTTTCTTTATCATCCTCTCATTTACACACTAGACACAATACAATATTTATGATAAAACGCAACCTTCCTTCTGAGTCATAATTTAACCCCTTACCCGGTACCGGCATAGACAGAAAAATAAAATCAACCAAAATAAAAATCCTTTTTTTTTCCTTTCCTTTCTTTTCATCAACTGAAAAGTTTGTTTTTGATCGCTATCTTTCCTTTATTTTTATTTAATTTAGTATTTTAGCAATTATTTTCTTTGCAACAGAAAAATGTAAAAGTGATAATAAACCTTCTTTTTATTATTATTATTATTATTATTTAGGTCACACTAAAAAGGTATAATTTTCTTAATTGTCTGTTGTTGTTGGCAGAAATTACTGTAAATATTAAGATCTTTGATGTTAAATTCTACTTTTAAAATTAAGTAGTGATCATTTTGAACTCTAATAGTAAATGGTATCAGTCAGAAGGCACTGGCTTTAAAAGGGCCTTAATGGTTGGTTGTTAGTCCAAATGGTCCACTCTTCACCACCAACCACCACTCTCATCATCCCAAAAAGTGACGGGAAGGAAAAAGCAAAATGCATATTTTGACATTTATTTTGTAAAACAAAATAATGAAGAAAGTTAAAGGGTAATAAATTTTTCTAGAAAGCAATGCCATAATTAAGCAAGAGAAATAATGGAGGGGTCTGATTTTTATTTATTTATTTAGTTTTTTTAACACATTTTGACATATTTGAGTTTTTATTACAAACAAATATCACCAAAAAAGAAAACACTCTTGTAAAAATGATCACTTATTGTTATAAAGATATTTTCATTAGTTGAACAGAACAGGCAGGAGGACTATAAACAAAAATTTTGATATTGAATAAACAAAATAATAAAAACAAGAATAAAATTCTTAATCCATTCATTTAGGGAATATTCATTCAGAAATATTCATTCTTAAGAAAAATAATATTTGATTTTAATTTTCATTTTTAATAAAATGTCGAAATTCTGTTTTTCAAGATTTTTAAAATAATAATAACATCGACATTATCTTCGATTTTCGTCGTCATTAATTTACAGAAAACTAGCAAAATTATCCAATTTCGAATTTTTTCACCGAAATGTTGTTTTTTTTTTTTAAATTGTTATTCATTTTTATATGAGAATGAAAATCCCTTAATTTGAGTTGGATTTATTTTGTATTATTGTAGTCTTTTTTAAAAAGTTTTGTTAAGCCCCTAATTCAATAAATTTTTAAGAATCATCTTTCAAAACCATAAAAATGTAATTAAAGTTTGTCTAAGAAAAATATATAAGTTCAAATTTTAGAATAAGATTTTGTTTTATAAATTAAAGTATGATCATTTCACTTAATAAAAAAATTTCTTTGAAAAACAAAACAAAAAAAAACGAAGCGTTAACGGTGTAATAATGTTTTAAACCCCCTTTTTAATGATTTAACAGCTGGTGAGTGTTTGTACACTGTACAAACATTTAAACACCCGACACTTTGACACCTTCAGCACCAGACAAAAGACATTTAATCACGCTCCCATGATAATATTAAAAACATCAAAACAATGCTAAGTCAAAAAGGTCCAATTTGACATAATGCCTATTCTAATTTCAACCATCGACAATAATGTCCAATTTTTTAACGCCCACAGAAAAAGACAAAAAACGTTCCAACAAAATCATTGCTACCCAAAAAATTAATTCCCTAACCCTTCTGAAAAAAGAAATAATCCTCTATTTCTAATTAATAAATTAGTTTGATTTTAAAAGATTAGACTTTTATCCCAATGGACGATTTTGCATAATTGGACAATCTTTTGTGGACATTAAAAAATTATCGTCAATGGGCGAAATTGAAAAGGGTTTTATGGCAAATTGGACCTTTTTGCAAATTGACGAATTGAGCTAAAACCCTATAGATTTTAATCTCTTGTGAAAAAAAATAACACCAAAATTGTCAAGGGTGCTCTAAAAATTTTGTTGGAAAAAAATATCACATAGATAAACACGTTTCTTTTATGTTTCTACATCATTACTTTTTTTTTCTTGAGAGCATGATTAGTGATTACATGTTGACAATTAATGGTCGGGTGATTAAATGTTAAGTGATGAAATGTCAGTAAACAGTGATCTGAATTTGCTTCAGTAATTTCCAACAAAAATTTAAAACTGAAAGTAAATTTTTTGATTACTTCTGTTTTTGACACACACACACACATAAATAAACACACACTCACACACATAAATAAACACACACATACATGTATATAAATAAACATATGCACACACACGTCTATGAATAAACACGCACATATATAAATAAACAAACACACGTGCACATGTATATAAACACACGCATATGTATGATCATCATCGGCGGTCACTCCGTCTTGGTCCTATTGAGAGAACGCCTGGGTGTGATGTCTTTTAATGTGGGGAGACTGATGCACCTGCAGTCATCACACAGCCCCTTGGCAGAGGAGGACCTGGTTCCATTGGCATGGAGAGAACCACGACAACTAGAGGCCATCCTCTGTTGCAGCCTTTGTCTGCCTTCAGTGCCGTTGTGGACATCATCCGCCGTTGAGGTCTTGCACTATTTGATCCATAGCTAAAGGGAAGATTGGTCTTCATACCTTTCCCAAGGGTATTAGTCAACATGTCAACATAGACAAACCTGTGAAGTATGGTTTCAAAGTCCGATTATCTATCCACTGAGCTACATCGACCGCCTGTTGTTTGTTTATTTATATACATACACGCACATGTATATAATTAAACACACACACCTGCGCATGTATATAAACAAACACACACACAAAACACACTCTTATATAAACACACCCACACAAAGTGGTGTACATATCACTGGATTTAAAACTCTGATGATTTTCTTTCTTCTGTTATTGAAATTTTACAATAAAATAAGATTTTATTGTCAAAATTTTCTGGAAGATTTTCCACACCTTGTTGTGCACATTAATGTGACTGCAATCCTTTTCTATACACTTTTTAATGCGCTCACTCACCCACTCACTCACATTAGTTGACTGACTTTTCATCACTTGACGTTTCATCACCTCACTATTAGTGATAGAAATATAATCACTAGACTTTTAATCACGTGGTTTTTTCATCACGTGCACATTTAATCACCCTGACATTGAGAACTTTAATCACTCAAAAAAAAAAATTTTGTGTCAAATTTTTAGGACCTTTGACAATTTTTGGCTCATTGGCAAAATCCTCATTCCAAAAAAATGGGCAAATAATATGCTTTTTGTTAAAATAAATTTTTTTTAAAGAATATACTTTTTGTAAAAAGAATATGCATTTTGATAAAAGCATATTCGTTTTCAAAAAGAGTATATGTTTTACTAAAAGAATACTATTTTTTAAAAAGAATATGATTTTTGTTCAAAGAATATTCTGTATGCAAAGAACAAGGTTAGATAAAAAGAATATTCTTGTCACGGTCCTAGTCATAACCCTGATATTTATTTTTTGGATTCTTTATTTGTGCTATTTTTCTCATATAGACATTTTCAGCTCTTGTTTCTTTTTAAAGGTTTCCTGTGACAGTGTTTTATCTGTTTATCTTATTACTAGATACAGTATACCACCATGTTAGTTAATTTCAATATGAAATCATGTCATATTGTCATGGTTGAAATAAAGGCTGCAAGTGTAGAGCATTGGTAAAAGCTTAGACTCTGGAATCATATGGAAGTTAAAGGCATTACATTTGTCTATAGCTGCCTTAGGCAGATGGGGTTGTTAACTCGGGAAAAAAACTTATCTAGGTGAAAGGCAACACTGATTACAAAAAGCCCAGGTATATAGAGCATGTAAAAATGGCTTTGTGCCTAACTTGGGTTTGTGCTCGACGAAGTAAATATAATATTCTCATAATTGATTACTGTTATTGGTATTTAAGATGGTAAAATTATTGAATTCAATATCCTTCTTGTATTGTTTTAATAGATTTTTGCTTCAGTGAATAGCAGTGAATGTTGCCTATTGTCTATACTTACTGATATTGATAATAACTAACAAAAACCTTTTTTTTTTTTTTTTGGACCTCTATGAATTATTTCAGATCCTCTGACAAATTTTTGTTTTTTTAGGAATTTAACCTTTTAAACCCTAAAGAACCGATATATTGGCCCTGGCGACCTAAGGCAAAAGAACAAACACACACAATGACATTTCAATTTCCACGTTTGGACCCTAACTTGGCAATCTTACAAAGTAGTCATTCAGAGTCGTTCTATTAAAGAACCATATTAGGGTCGAAATATCAGTATGTCTTTTTTTGCCTTTGGTTACTAAGGTTGATATATTGGCCCTTTAAGGTCGAGAGGATTAAATATATTTTCTGCATCATTGTATTCAAATACATTTTTTTATATTATTAGTATTGAAAAGCTTGATGTTTCAGATTTTCATTGCAAATATTTGATTTAACTATTTATGAATTAAAACGCATTTCATAGTGTATTTTCAATTTGTTTAGATATGGACAACATTTTGAATGTTTTTATTTACTACTCCTTAACTCACAGCAGATATTATATACAGTATATGTGTTTAAAATACACGGTTTGAAATTGTCTATTTTATCGTTAGGAAGGTCTTTGTCGAATTGATTGTTTGTGTTGATTGCTATGTACTTTAAAAAAACTTTCTTATCTCAATTGGTGTATTTCTATACACTAGCTGATTAAATCCTTCTCTAGCCCAATGTATTCGCTCTTGTGTTTTCATCATGAAGATCTCAATACTGGTATTTATTTTACCAGGTTTTAGGCTTGTTTTTTATTTTTTTACAATATTTTTTTGCATAACCATGTGTATAATCATTTTAATTCAGAGAATCCAATTTATAGCTAAATCAGTTAACTAAACAACCAATGGCCCAACAACATTTCTTTAACTCTGCCTTTAAAATATTGATTCTCCTTTGTTGAATTTGCAAGATATGTCAGATTACCTTTGCTGGAGGTCAACTTGGAGCAGTGGATAGGTGGTCAGAGTTTGGATCTCAGTCCTTCTCTGTATGTTTATATTTGGATTAATACCATTGGAAAAGGTATGAATCCACTTTTTCCCTACATCTGTTGGTTAAATAGTGCACATTGTGTTATTCAAAAATCTAATTTAATTAAATTTAAAGTTAAATGTTTATTATTTAGATACCTTTTGAAAAGTAGAAATATTTTGAAGATAAAAATTTAGAAGAATGTATGTCATGTTATAACCTGTATTGGACCGGGTGGGGGCTACTTAGCTTCTAGCTGACCATTTGAGTATTCATTTCTCTCTGACACAAAGTTATGTTTTTTTTTTTTAAGTAACTCGTTGGTTTGATTTTTACTGCCCCAAAACCATATCTGTTGCCGCTGCATGCTCCATGGTGGACACTGCTTGATTACTATAAAAAAAAATTTTTTTTGGTGGGGAGGGGCTAACTGCACTCACTGTGTTCGTTTTACTTGGATGTGAATTATTTTCGCATCAAAGTGCAAATGAATGTTTATTGTTTATAACAAGTGGCTTTCGTCATTTTCTGTATTGAATGGCAATTTTTTCTTCTTGACGCTAAAATCCATTATTTCATCGACATGAACTGTATCCATTCCTAAAAACCAACAATATGAAAGATATATTTAAAAACAACTGCACAAACAACATTCCCTTATTTTTGAGAGACTGGACTCTACCTAAGAAAATACAACCAAACCCTTCCAAAAAAAAATAAAAAGCTCAACTAAAACAGATAACCTTGTTCCCCACAAAAAATAAAGGCGAACAACCACCTTCAAAAAACTTAACAAAAGGACAAAAACAAAACATAAGCAAAAAACTAGTAAACTAGGTAGAGCAATTTAAAACAGTTTTCAGCATTGAATGACATAATGAGAGTCAATATGCTGGTTAAATCAATCAATCAATCAATCAATCAAATTATCCTTCCTCATTTCATAGATCTTTAACAATTGAATAAGAACTGGAGAACAACCAGTCGAGTATATATGTATTAATCACAAAACCATCAACCTAGTATGATAAAGTTGTAGTACCACAATCTTTTAAAACAAAGTATTGAAATTTTGATTTGCTAATTAATCAATAGGTTAGTGTTTTTATTATCATTATTATTATTTTTATAGATGGATATATATAATGGTACATAAGAACTACAGAAGAGTGGTGGAATAGACAGGGTGTGAAAAGGAATTAGTTAACTCTGGGTAGTGTCCTAAATGTCTTTGAGAAAAATTGCCAAATGGTTAAGAGATCTATTATGTCTGTTTAAGCCTTTTCATTCCTGGGGGAACATAGAGCCACTACAGCACTCCTTAAATGAACTCTGTTCTGGCTGGTTTTCTCCAGCTTGACCCATGTAATTCCAGCAGCCCCGGTGTTTGCCTTAATGCTTCTTTTACAAATGTGTTATAGAGCATATGACTTTGTGTCAGTTTGTTTGTTTTTAACGGCATATCAATCTTTTTAGGTCATTTAATGCTGAGAACAATTATATATAATGAACATTCTTTTGTGCATATGTTTTTTTTTTGTTTTTTTTTAAATCCATATTGGGGGGAATGTGGGGATTCATACCTTTCCCAAGAGTTATTAGCCCAAATATGAGCGCAAATGGAACATATGGGATTTAAACTCACGTCTTAGGATTCCAAAGTCCAACTGACTAGCTTTCTCCAGCTTGGCCCATGTCATTCCAGCAGCCCTGGTTTTTGCCTTAATGCTTCTTTTCCCAATCTGTTTTAGAGTATGCATATATGACTTTGTGTCAAATGTGACTGAATAAATGATTTAGTTCTGCAAATGAATTGGAAAAAACTATGATAAACTCAAAAATACTTTTCTGTTGGCTTTCATAACTTTCAAGACATTGAAGAATATCTTCGATATATATTGGGATATCAACAATAGACATCCTTATCACTTTTTGCTATCATGTCAACAAATTCGAAAAAAAAAACCCTCCTAAGATCTGGCATTGATATTAAGATGTTTGACTTGCATGCTAGTAAATGAAAGATTAGTCAAGGTTGGATAGAGTCTCTAAGTTGGCATTGTCCTGTATTATTTGTGGAAAATTTTATGCATAGAGAATTTACTTTGAATAGATTACATTTATTCTCATCAAAAACTCGATGGGGAAACTTGAGTCTGGTGTTTCTTGCACAACTTTTTTAGATTGATTTGTGGTTTTGACAGAAACACATGAAGTTCGTCTTCCACATTTTCAAATGCAGTCAGTTTCTTTATGTAAAATTAAGAACATTTATACAATAATACTTTTAAAAGAAAATATGCATATGATAATCAAATAGATTTTAAGAAATCAAATTTAAAATGTTTATTTTTGTGTTGTTCTAAATTAAAAAATTGAGAAATTGCAGAACCCCTGGACTGTAAGAATGGAACCCTAGGCGTCCGCGGAAACCCAGTTGAAAACCACTGTTTTAAGCATTTAAGTACACTAGTAAATAATTCATAAAAACAATTTTAAAATAAGTGTATGAGGATAGATAGTTAGCCTGAAATTAACATCAAAGGTTGTTGATTGATCTCTGGAAAAAGATTAGAAGTTTTAACCTTTGTTCTTGTCATAGGGTGAATAAATATGAAGAAATAAAGAAAGAATTTCTAATTGTATAAAAAATAACATTTAAGAATGTTTATCATAAATAATTGTTCTCGGCATTAAATGACCTATAAAAAAAAATGATATGCCTCTAAAATAAAAAAAAAAAAAATTTAAGCTTCAATTCTTTTAAGGGTAAAGTTCAGAAAAATTTCTTAACTTATTTTTTATTAAGTGACATTAGCTGTCATAATTCACTGAACATACCATACATTTACCTAATGTAAATGAAGTGTCCTAAATTTAAACATTTGACAAAGTTTTAAGTGTTCATTCACCAAAACAATGTTATGATAATAAAATTAATAAAGAAAGAGTACAAAAATCGCTTGAAAATTCAATATACACAAAAATTAATTTTTCAAATTCTGTGCAAAAAAAGTAGGTCTACTTCTTAAAATAGAATAAACTATTTCTTTCAGAAAGCTTAAAACTTTGATATTTCCCATCAAAACAAAAAAAATTACAGTTACTAACATACATAAAATTCACCAAAGTCTATCTAAAAAAAAAATGAATTTACATTTACTATTTTGATATGGTTCATATCAGTCCAACCTGACTGACACTGCTGCTGGCTGCACTTCAGAAGTCCCTGATCACTACTGAAATTGAATTTATTTATACACATGATTTAAACTATCTAATTGTTACATGAATTCTTTGGCGAAGTCTCTCCGGCCCAGTGGGCAGGCAGTCGGACTTCGAAATCGTAGTTTGAATTCCATTTGTTCCATTTGCGTTCATAAATAGACTAATATCCTTGGGAAAGGTATAAATCCTTACATTCTCCAATTGTGGGTTAAATAGCAAACAATGTGTTAAAGAAAAAATGTGTGTGTCTTGGCATTAAACGACCTAAAATGGTTGATATGCCGTGAAACACAAACATGAATTCTTTGACAAAAATACTAAATTTAGTTTCATGGAGAAATTTTTGACTGATTTTTATTTTTTTTTTTTTATCCCAGCTTTCATAAATTCTCAGAATATCTTTTGATGTTCAATGAATGCCTTTATCATTTGTAATTATATGATATTTACTTGGTGAGCACCCCCAAGTTTGGCATGAGGCCATTTTTACGTGCTCTTACCCGGGCTTTATATATTCGGTGTTACCCTTCACCTAGATGAACTGCTCTCCCGA
>JAUZSX010311587.1:0-12233 GCA_034780655.1 Idiosepius hallami | reverse complement strand
ATATATACTCACTTATTGTTGATGTTCCAGAAATGAAAAAAAAAAGCTTTAAGTTTTCTGATGAACATCTTTTTTTGTGTGTGTGTGTAAATAATTTTTTTTTCTCTTTGCATCTCTCTTTTTTTTTTTTTTTTTTTTTTTGGTGGTGGGTGGTTGGTTGGAAAGGAAGGAGAGAGAAACAGTAAGTGGAAACCAAGTTCAACAAACTCTTGTCCAAATAGAAACCCTCCCCACCAACATTCCATCCCAGAAGATTTTTTTTTATTTTTTTTTTATTTTCCTCCAAATATTCTTAACGAATTTTCCTTAAGCTAAACTCATTATCCCCCCCCCTCCAAAAAAAAAATTCCAAAGATCAAACGAGAATCCAGTTGACAGGTAAGCTGAACAAACTCCTTCTACAAACCCTAACTTTCCCACTCAATTTTATGCCTAAAAATCCAGATCTCTGCTTGAGTCTTAGTTTTTTTTTATTTTGTTTTTTTTTTCATTTTTACATTAGGAATGATAAAAAATCTAACCATTTAATGGTTAGATTTTTATTATTCATAATGTAAAAGTGAAAAAAAAGACACTGAAAAACTTGAGTAGACATTGTTGTCAGAAACTATTTGATTCTATTAGATGAAATTTTGTATGTGTCAAATTAACACTAAGTGACAAGACAACCATTTTCTGATCAAAGAATTGCTCACACAAGAGTTTTTGTCTTTTGAAGGCCAAAAAACTTAAATGTTTTTAAATTTCATGACACTGAACATCCAATAAAGACTCAGATATTAAGATTCAGTTTTCAAAATATTTTTATCAATATCAAGGAAATGGAATAGAATTTATTTTCTTGATGTGACATTTTTACCTTGAGTGCCATCCATGTACACCAAGTTTCAAGATTATATTTATTATTATTATTATTGTTGTTGTTATTATTATTGTTGTTGTTATTATTATTGTTATTATTATTATTGTTATTGTTATTATAATTATTGTTGTTATTATAATTATTGTTGTTATCATTATTATTGTTGTCATTATTGTTGTTATTGTTATTGTTGTTATTGTTATTGTTGTTGTTATTATTAAAGTAGCAGCAGCAATGATAATTGATTTTAAGGAAAATCTTTTATTTCTCTTTGAATATTAGATTGTCAATAGAAGCTATATTTGGAATCACAGCAGTTGTTAAAAAAAAAACGTGTAGGGCTGAAAGAGGTGATAATTCTCCAAGCATAAATAAATATGTTGTTAACAATGGGTTTAAAGGTGCTCGGGGGGGGGGGGGGTTAATGCAAAACATTAAGAAATGAAAACACAGAACAAGGGAGGTAACTTTTCAAGTTTTAGATGTGATGTGACCTTTCCTTTTTTTTTAAAAGAAAAAAAAACATTTAATGAAAACAGAATTTGTTTTAATCACAGAATTAAAGAAATATTCCCAATATTTTAACACTGATTGATTTTATACAAACAGTCACGAGATTCAGTAAATTGAACTTAGAGGTAAAATATCTGTTCTAAGATTAAATTTTGGTTCAGCCAGGCTAGCTTTGTGTGTGTGAGAGAGAGAGAGAAAGACCCTTGTAAATAGCAGGAGGACTCTAAGTCCTTCAGATCTTTCAAACTATATCTGTCTGCTTCCCATTCTATAGGTAAACTATGAATTAACCCTAACCTGACAGTTATCAGAAAGAAATTACCTGGAAGGCTTTCTCTCTCTCCCTCCTATGATTTTATAAGAACTCAAGCAATTTTAAAATTCAAGCAAATTTTATGATTGTGTAAGCAATTAACTAAGACTAAAGCTTTTTTTCAAAGTGTGTTAAGAAAGAAAGAAATGATTTAAAAAAAAAAGTAGACCATGGAATAAACCAAATATGTTTTTTTAATTTATCAAAAATGAATAATCATAAAATTTAATATTTTTTATATCAAACAGATATTTAATTTGAAATCTATTTTCTCTTAATGGTTATTTTAATGTAAAAGTTTCCAGTAAATAGAAATGTCATGGCTGTAATTTAAAATGCATTTCTTTTCTTCTAAAACTTTTTTTAAATTTTACATTTACTTAAAATTTAGTGTGACTTTTCTACATATTTTTGTCAGTTCAATTTTGAAAGGATTTTTTAATCTGAAGATATTTTTTGCTTTTATTTATAGATTGTTTAAAAATAAATAAAGAATAATCCCGGTTTTTAACTTCATCAACCCTTTTTTAAGATCATTTAATTGAGTGAACCATTTTTCTAAAACAATAAAACAATCAAAAAATTTTCATTTAAAAAAAAAAAAAAAAAAAAAAAAAAAACACAAACGATAGATGTAGCATTTAATCCTAATCCATAGTTGGAGGATTTAAACAAGAGATTCTATCCCTTCCTTCCTTCCCAAAAAATGAAGGTTAATCTGAAATGAATTGAACTAATGGAGTAGGATTTGAAATATTAAGTTTTCAAAGTCTATGATTTTTATGACTAGATTCATAAACTTACCCCACACCCCAACCTTGTAAGAAATCTGAGATTTTTCTTAAATCCTCTTCCAAATGCTTGTATAATGATAATGAAATAAAAACTATGATATATTCTTCAATGCTTTTTTTTTAAATGAGAAAAATGAGAAAAATCAAGAGTCCTGCAAATTTATCATACATGATATAAGTGTTTGATATAAGAAGCATTGATTAAGTTTAAATTCGAAGACATAAGTACAATAGATAATTGAATCTCCTAAAAGGAAGAACATACCAAGAATTAGAATCTCTCAAATATGCACACCAACATTTGGATGACAAGAAGGAGAGGGGGGGAAACGTTCCTCTCCTCAGAACGACCCGAACTGAGTTAAAAAAAAAAAAAAAAAAAAAGGTAAGTGTGTCTGTTAGGACAATAAGTCTCTACAGTAGGCACATGGAACTGGTTCACTTGTGCCAAGAAAGAAAGCAATCAATCAAAGAAACAAACTGGAATAGAGGAGCAAGAAGAGACCTAGTTCTATTGGTGGCAAGGCAATAATAATAATGATAATAACAACAACAAAGTGCATAAAAGAAAAGGACTTAATGCACTGAAAATAGAATAACATGGACCAAATAACAAATTTTGAAAATAGAAAAACAATTGAAAATAGAGATTTAGGCAGCAAATTTTCTTTCAAACAAGTAATGAAATGAAATAGAATTGACAAGGAAAAAGCGTTTTCAATATTCTTTTTTTCCCCTCCCTTCTAAGTTGTCAGAGAAAACAAATCCAAAAAATCTCTTCAAATGCTCCTCCTTAAGTAAAAACTATCCAGTAAAACTAGATTGAAAAAATAAATCTATATGCATAGAGAAATAAATAGGCATATATTATTAAACATTATAGAAATGCAAAAATGGCAGTTAAACATCAAACAAAAGTCCTACTTTTGAAATGACTAGATTTTGTCATGCATCAATAAGCAAGTCAGTCTTTGTGAACAAACAAGCTGTTCTGTTTTGAAACGAAAGTCTGATTAATCATCCAAGTGACATGGTTTGCCTATTCAAAGTAGGTCTGGTCAGCCACTATTTCACACTTAGTTTTCAAAGAACAACAACCCATTTATTATAACCTTATGCTCCAAGGTTCCTTCTAAAAAAAAGAGGTTGTAAACTCAGAACTTTATTTTAGATTGTGATATTGACAAGAAAGAAAACCATAATTTCTATTCTTTGTGTTTTCTTTCCTTATGGGCAATGAAAAGACTTTGTAAAAGCTTGCAAAAGCCATGATCCATGATAGAAGAACAAATTTGTTAAATTTCTCTTGTTAATGCATAGATGCTTAAAACAATACAAAACCTTAAGTGTAGCATAGAGGTGAGTTTATTGATAGGCCGACCAAGAATCTATGACCTGTGAAAACAACATCAAGATAGGACTTCCATTTATATATATATATATATATATAATGTGTATATGGGTTATATAGTTCAAGACCTCAATGGCGAATGTGGCGGATAATGTCCACAGTGACACAACGGCACTGAAGGCGGTTGAAGGCTGCAACAGAGGATGGCCTCCAGTCGGGTTCTCTCCATGCCATTGGAACCAGGTCCTCCTCTGCCAAGAGGTCGTGTGGTGACTGCAGGTGCATCAGTCTTCCCACGTTGAAAGACATCACGTACAGGCGTCCTCCCGAAAGGGTCTACAGAACCAAGATGGAGGACAGTCTTACTCGACAATGAGTGACCGCCATGATATGTGTAATGCACATATCTTTTCAAAGCCACAAATTTTAATGACTCAGAATTGTGTTTTTCTCATTTATTTCTAAGTCTGGGCATTAAAGGTTAGAAATTTCTTATATAAAATCTTAGCCTGACTGACAACCTGAGTCAATCAAATGCCTAAGAACCCCCAAAAAAGCTGTGTATGTATTGAGCAACAAGACACTGAACAAACACCTAAAAAGCATTAACTTGGTGAACGTCCATCCAATCCTTTAAAATATGCAAACAAACACAAACAAACCTTAAATAAAAGAATTTAGAAACAGTTTAAATACTTTTAACAAATTAGACTTTTTTTTAAGTTGCGTACAATAACAGAAAGACATTATTTCGCAGTCATTGTTTTTTTGGTTTTTTTTTACTTTTATTTCTACTTCTTTCTTTTTTTTGATTTTTACTTATTTTCTATTTTTTAAAGTTCAACTGGTAATCAATCAGTTGGCTTAAAAGTAATAGAATTATCATCACTGCTGCTACTAGTTTAATATATATAAATTTTTATAAATACATGAACAGATATCTTTTTAAGGCATAGATATATGTGTGTGTGTGTATACATATATACTAAAATGCATAAGTTATTTTGATTGGCTGATCAACTTTGTGTATTTTTTAATTGATATTGAGTCAAAATCTGTACAAATCATAAAATAACATCTTATTAGTGAGTTGTAGCAAAAGGTATTACATCTAACTTGTTATTTTCTTTAAATATATCTATAATCTATTCTATGAGCTGAATTGGAGTTCTATAAGGGATATACATAGTTTTTTAACTTTTCCTGATGTTTGTAGTTTTTTTTAAGATTTATTAATAATGACTTGTACTTTTTTCTTCTCGTAAGTGAATGAAATGAATGGGGAAGGAGGCGTCTGTCGAAGGAGGACTATTTACTCGACCGCATCCTCAGAATGTCATTTTGATATCTTTGCTTAGGTAGCACTGACACTTGTCAAAAATTCTTCCCACCTACTAACTCTAACCCTTAGAAGTAATTATTAGTATTATTATAATGATGATGGTGATGATGATGGTCTGGAATGTAGGCCTCTTATTTATACTCTTTAAATTCAAGGGAAAAAGAAAGTTGAAGGGAACAAAATCAGAAGAGAGAGAGAGAGAGAGAATGTCTGAATATTTTTGTTTTGATTTGATTGAATGTGGAGTTCAAATGCTGGTCTCTCTCTCTACATATATCCATCTATCTCTATTATTACCAGAATGGTCTCTTATGACATTTAATGTGTTCTTCTCTTGTTTTGAGAAGAAAGTTTTTCAAGTGAATTCAATGAGGGAGAAAAAATATCTTCTTAAGTAAGTCTCCACTTGCTTGATTGGATTTGGTTTGCATTTTGTGTATTTGAACCAAAATACCTACTGTGTGTGTGTGTGTGTGCAGAAGTTAGGATTTAATTTTGTTCTTGAGATAATGAACTAACTTACAGCACTGAATATTATTTTCATTTTTAGGGGTTTTTTTCTGACTAAATTGTTATTTTATTTAAATTATTTATTGGTAAGAATATTTTTTGATGAATTCTTCTTTTTGTATTAAATTGAATATATTCAGCAGCTGGCAAGCATGGGAGGTCACATTTACTTTGGTGCGCCCCCATACTTGATGAACAAGTGCAGCTTAAGTGTTAGGGGGGTAGAGAATTTAATACATATAAGTAAAAAAAAAAAAAAAGTATTTAACTGTAGAGGAAGGTAAATTATTCCACCCCAACCAAAATATTTCTTTTAGGAAAAAAACTTTCCTAATCTTCACAATAGATGTAATTTATTTTTGTTCTTTTCTTTCATTGCATTTAATTTATTTTGATTTTATTTTCAATTAAATCTCCTCTTGATCAAATATTTCAAATAATGAGAACCTCTGCACCCCACGGATGGGCTGGAGTGGGGTGGGCTGGTCAGGATGCTTGAGTTATTTCTAAACAAATGTGGACATGGCTGATGGAGCAGCAGTCTCAGATACATCTTTCTTATCTGAGGGACCATATTGTCCAATGAAAGAGCCATCCTCATTAAATTTGCTTGGATCCACATCTCCATAATCTCCAAGACTATCAGAGTCGCTTACTCCACTTGTTTTATCACCATTAACCAGCGCTCCAGGCTTTCCAACTCCATTTTCATCACTGAAAGAAAAAGGAAAATTTAAATAATCCTCAATGTACAATTTAACAATCAAACCCCAAAATCAATCTATGCAACAAATAGTGAAAACTTATCAAAAAAATGACCTTTTATTAAAATAATGCTAAAATGGTTGAAATGTTTTCCGATTTTTGCTGAACAAAAAAAAAAGAGAGCAAGCTATTCCTTTTTTGTAAATCCATAAGTTTTTGGTCTCTTCAATCCAAAAATCTACAAGAAAAGTCCAAGCATCCAAAGCAATAAGATTAAAATTCATTTAAAATAATTCAATTTATATGAAAGAATTGAATTTTATACTATATCCATATTAAATAATACAAAAACTTAACAATGACAACTTTATTTGAAATTTCTAAAAAAGGAATTTTATAAGTCTTAAGTCTACTATTGTCCTCATCTGTATTATTTGTTTCACAAATTTTCAACCATATTAATCTTTGGTCTTCCTCAGGTAAAGTTATTCATATTGTTTTTTAATCTATTTTCTTTTTTTTTATATTCTTAATAAAACCAAAAAAAAAGAGAATAGATAAAAAAAACAATATGAATAACTTTATAATACTTGAGGAAGACAGAAGGTTAACTTGGTTGAAAATTTGTAAAACAAATAATAAAGATGAGGACAATAGTCCAAATAATACTTATAATTGACCATATCTTAAGGATTCCCAAAAATAATTGAAAAAATTGATTTGAATCAAAAATATAATAAGATAAAAAGTATTTGAAAAAAATATTTGAAACTTAATTTACAAAAAAGAGATTAGAAAAAAAATCATTGAAATATGAAATATTTTTCTTCTTGTTTTTCAATTTACATTCACAATAATTTCAAATTAAAAAAGTTTAGTAATTAAATAAATTTATACATTTTTTAATGTTTTTTATAAATATTAAATGGAAAAATATATTTTAAATTCATATACAGAAACATTTTAATATTATGAAAATGTAATTAAGAATATCCGCTTATGATGTTAGAATTTAAAAAAATGTATATAATAGAAAGTGGATGATGAAATATTGTGAATTTGTTGTGAAAATAAATTGAATATTTGATAATACTTTATAAAAAAAAAAGAGCCTGAATATTATGAATAGGTAATAAGATTATCCTAATAAATAAATATAAGAAAAGATTTTGTGTCATTGATTAGATTCACAAGGAATAAATCAAAACAATTCAAAAGTGCTTGATATAAAAAAAAAAACATATACATATATATCATGTTTCTATTAAAGGTTTGTTAAAAATAAAACCAAACCAAAAAGTATGAGTCAAGAAAATGCGTACAACATTGGACATGAAATGAATTGACTAAATGATCTTGGGTCAAAGGTCTTCAGTAGTGTTAAAAGTGGAATAATTAGAATAATGTTTGTTGTGATGGTTATGATGATGATGATGATGA
Source organism: Idiosepius hallami (assembly GCA_034780655.1). Classification (NCBI taxonomy): domain Eukaryota; kingdom Metazoa; phylum Mollusca; class Cephalopoda; family Idiosepiidae; genus Idiosepius; species Idiosepius hallami. The sequence continues at coordinate 4,403 of JAUZSX010311587.1, read as the reverse complement.
TGAAGGCCACAATGATAACAACAATGACAACAATCAACAACATTGACAAAAAAAAAATAAAGCTATTTCAACACAAATCATGCTTGTTTGGTCTTAAAAAATGACTTGAAACAACAAATGAATAAGGGTGGCGTGGGTTGCTGTACAATTAAAGTTCAATGAAAACCTGGATGTCATCAGGTTTGGGCAGAGAAGTCTTTTTTTTTTTATCATTCACAGATCAGACACCATCGAATGACTGATAGTCTAAAATTTCAAGTTTCTCAAAATCAGGGTTGATATGTCCTACAACCCAAGCAATGAAACAATCCTCTTAAAATAGTCATCAATTCCCTTTGACAAAAAGGTTATGTAATTGTTTTTGTTTATTGATTTTAATGAACTCTTAGTAACTTCATGGGAAAAACCACTGATCAGATTTCAACTAGGTTTTTATAAGAATGTTGTGTCTTGATCATTAAACGCAAAAAAAATCAGCTTCAATGATATGAAGCCAATCTTTGAGAAAATCAATTATACAATTGAAGTAAAGATGAAAGATTTCATTGAATCAGAAGTCGACTTAATTGAAGAGGGTGAAGGGGGTGACCTTCTATTCCTTTTATTAGAAATTTTTTTGTTACAAAAACAACTTAGTTTTAGAGGAAGAAGGACATGTTTACCTAAAATCCCATTTTTTTTTCAAGTCCGTTTTTTTATCATAAAATATTTTTTTAAAAAGGCTCAATTATGAACCCCCCAGAAAATGAAGAAGAACCCAGTGCCAAGAGTTTTTGTTGTTTGTGAAATTTTCTACTCTCAATTTCAAATGAAATCTTTCCTAAATCGATGCCACATCTAAAAGCAATTCAATGTAATGATTGTTCAAAATTAAAACAAAATGGTTTTTGCTTTGCTTCAAACACAAGACTCAAAACTATTTAACCCGACTTTAAGAAGTATATACGAAAAAAAAAAGGATTTTTAATACTTTTATAGAAATAGTAAAACAATAAATGATAATAGTAAAGAACTGTTTGGCAAGGTAGCAAACTTGATGCCCCTTCCCTCCTGTAGAGAAACCCACTGATTCTGGCTGATATGCATATGTAGCTCATTCTGTTTTCAGAAAGTATTTGAACTTGGTAATTTGGATTCCAAAATCCAAGCACTGTACATTGGGGACTTCTCCCTATTATTTTCTTTGTGATATAAGTAACTAATGAAAAAAATCATTAAAATATTGAAAGCTAATGATTTCAAACAGCTATCATCATTAATGGATCAAATGGTTTCATACAATCTGAAGTTTAGAATTAAAGAAAAATAACTATTCTGGCCCTAAAGGGTCAGAAGTTGTTTAGTATTTGTTAAAACTAAAATGTTTATGTTACTAGTAGAATTAATTTATAAACAATTTGATGGTTTCTATGTTAATTTTCTCTTCATCAATGATTGTCCAGCAGCAGCAGCAGCAGCAGCTCTTTTCTTAAACCAAACTGGGCGTGTTCAAATAGAAAAATAAAACCACATTTTCACAGAGTTAGCGACAAATAAACCATAACCCTTAACCTCTGAACAATGAGATTCTAATAATTGTCATGCACCAAAGATATTTGATTATTTTTCATTAGTCATTCTGCTAAAAGATGATTGAGATGAATTAAGAGACAGACAGAAAAAGTAAACCAAAAAAGAAACCATAGCAACTAAGTAATGCATGCTTGAGTACAAGTCATACTTTTGAGTAACTAAACATTTAGTAATCATAATGTTGTGTGCGTGTGTGTGAGTGAGTGAAAGTGTCCGCACACGTCTAAATGAAAGAAAAAGTAAAAGAGAAAACTTCGAACATTTTGTTTACCTTTTTTTTCTGGGAGCACAAAGAAGAACAAGGAAGAAAAAAAAGTATATATATATAGACAATTAGATTTTTTTAAAAATGTTGTTTTTTAAATACTTAAAAATATTTTTAACTTTTTTTTTTTAATTTAATATTTTAAAACCTTCAACTTCATTCATGAAACTTCTTTTTCCATAAGAAAAAGAGCTTCAAAGAAAACAATATGAACTTTCATTCAGCTAATCTTTGTAAATTGTTTTTTTTTTAAAATAACTTTTAAAAATAAATAAGAAAATATTTAATTGATTTGTTAATCTGAATCTGTAAAAAACTTGTTTCAATTTCCCTTGAATCATTGAACCAATAACAACGGACTCAAGAGAAGAAGCCTTAATTTTGTTTTCCTATTTGATTTAATTTTCCCAGCAGATAACACTATGAAAGGACAAATGAAAGGAAGAAAGAAAGAAGCAAAGTGAAATAGAGAAATAGAATTTGTGTCCAGGTCAGCTTTTAATCTTATTAACCCTCCATCTTCAGTTTAAAAAAGAAAGAAATTCTACAAATGATGGTTTCTTCTTTTTCAATTCTGAATATCAATTCTGAATTGTTAAACTGAAAACAAAGATTGAATTTGTTGCAAGAAATTTTTCTTCCCCAAAAGTTTACTTTTTTTTTTTTTATTGATCAATCTTTTGACAAACAGTTTTCTCACATTGCATTCACGGATCTCCTTGATTCTTGGCGTCAAGAGATTCCAAATCAAAAATAGCCAAATTTTAATTAAGCAGAGAACCATTAAAGTTATATAATGGATTATTGTAGACAGGTAACGAATAGGGCGTGAAATGAAGCCAAAATTTGTCCCTCATAAAATACCAGTCTGTGCAGGCAGGACTGACAACATCCAACTCTATCTCTGGTAATAGTGACACACAAAGACAGAAAGAAGGAAATAAAAGGAAGAGGTACAATTTATATTAAAGTATTTTTTGTAAAACTCTCTTCTTCATTAAATCTTAAAATCTAGTGAAATGCTCCACACTTTATGGCCATGTGCCATACCAAGCCAAACAATATTTAATAACGGTTGGACAGTAGTGTCAGAGCAATAGATAGATCACTGCAAGACTAAAGGATTTTAATGATTCATCAAGTAACAAAAGGATTAAAAAAAAAGGTATATTTTGAAAATCTTATTAAAAAAAATCACCAAAAGCAGACAAAGACAAAATAGATTTGGAATTTTATAGAAAAACATTTAAAAGACAAAAGCTTCAGAAAAAAAAAAGAAGGGAGTTGCATCATATTTGTAAAGAATTAAGATTTCAAGATCCTTAGCTCTTCCCTCCCATAATTTTTGAAGCTTCTAATTCCCAGACTCTAATCTTGTCTACACATTATTCAGATTTAAATTCACAACCGTTTTGTTTTTCTCTAGACCAGGAGTTTTCAAACTTTCTGACTTGCGGACACCTTTATATTTCAGGTTTTACCCTAGGGACCCCCTTATTAACGCTTATGAAATTTATACTTAAATTTTTGCTGAAAATAACATATTTTGCATTAACGCAATAAAAACTGGTTTTAAGCTTACTTTAGACATAAGTATTCAAAGAAAATAAATTTTTTGAATAAATAACGTTGACATGTTATAGAAACTTTTGTCATTTAGGAACATTAAATAAATAAATATCCAGACATTGAACATTTATACTTTGAATAACACGTGATGATTTGAATCCACGGACCCCCTATCTTCTTCTTGCGGACCCCCTGTGGTCCGCGGACCACAGTTTGAAAACCCCTGTGTTAATGAATGAATTAACCTCCATTATTTTCTGTGAATTTCTTCCTTTAACAATAAAACGGGGAAGAACAATGCTTTTGATTCCATTCAGCCCAAACTTCCATTTAAGTTTAGAAAAAAAAAAGGTGAAATTATTGCATTTGAGAAATTATTTTCTTTGTGCGAGTTTTAAACTGGCGGAGAGATCAGTGAACTAGAAAATGGCCTCTTATCAAAAATTTACAGCTGTCATTAAATACTTTAATGACTTCCCAAATTTGTTTGTTGAAAAATAAATGGGCAACAAGAAGTGGCATTGTCAGGTTAAACTTAATAGACTCTGAGCAATGCAACAAGCAGACGAAAAGACAAGTGTCTAGGCTAAAAAGGGGGGAAAGTAATTGAAATATAGAAAAGGAGACAGTTTTTGTTCTTTTTGGATTGGTTTTAATGGAGGGTTGTCAATGGTGGCGCTCAGGGTTGGAAGGAGGTGAAAAGTTCGGCTTTCCAATGTTTAACAAAGGCCATGTTTTGATTAATACAAGGACCGTTTAATAGAGTGTTTTTGTTTTTTTTTTGGTGGTTAACGGCATATCACCCTTTTTAAGTCATTTTAATGCCTAGAAAAATTACTTAGGATATAAGTTGTTTTTATACACACATAATTTTTTTTAATAACACGAGCTAATCCATACACATAATCCATATACATAAACACTATTTAATCCATAGCTGGAGGGAAGATGGGGATTCTTACCTTTCCCAAGGGTATTAGTCAACATATAACACAAG
>JAUZSX010311577.1:0-12234 GCA_034780655.1 Idiosepius hallami | reverse complement strand
TTGAACATTTGTAAATACTAAATATACCTATTAAATTTGTTGTTTTTGATGTACAATTTTTATTTAAGTTTGCGGTTTGGTTACTTTTGGAACACCCTGTATATATATATATATATTTGCATAATCTGGGCAGTGAAGTTGGAGCATTAGTAAAAGCTCGGGCTCTAAAAATCATAGTACACGAGTTCAAATCCCAGTCAAAACCATTGCATTCAACTTTAGCTGCCTCGGGCAGATGGGTTCCGTTAACTTGGGAAAGCAGCTCATCTAGATGAAGGGCAACACTGAACGTATAAAGCCCAGGTGAAAGCATGTAAAAATGGCCTTGAGCCAAAATGGGTTGTTGCTCACCAAGTAAATATAAAATTAGCATAATCTTGGTACCCATGTATTAGCAATGTTTTTTTCTGGTATTTACTTTTAAAATCCAAAGTTTTACTGAGTAGCATAATAAATTGTGCTTTCCTTAAAAAATTGAGATTCTGATAGCAACTTATCTTTTTTACACACCAGATAAGATTGAATTATCTACTTACAATGTTCTCTTAGTTTAAAGTGTAAAAGAAAGAAAAAAAAATTACCGCACAAAACATTAAAATATTCTAATTAGATGGCTAGAAAAAGAAAGTAGACAACCATGTTTGGAAATTCTTGGATCTGTTTCTTGAAAATTACTGCAAAAGAAAGTAACAAAAAGCTCAAAATGAAAATTGATGTTCACTTTAGATAAAAATAATTCTGCAAATTGTTGAAGCATGAAACATTTTTTTTTTAAAGATACTTCCTTACCTTATTTGCAATTTTAGTCTCATTGTTACGACAGACATTCAAAGAAGGAAAACATTTGCATACATCTACAATTGGAGACGGCAAATTTGACTTACAGATTATCAATTCAAACTAGTGTCATAGCCTTTAATAGTTCATTATTTTCAACATCGTTTTAAACAGTCTGTTGTTGATAATTGCTTTCTTTTTTTTTAAGACCTTAATAGCGGATGTGGCAGATGATGACAACAATGATACAACGGCATTAAAGGCAGAAGAAGGCTGCAACAGACGGTGGCCCCCAGTCATTGTGGTTCTCCATGCCATTGGAACCAGGCCCTCCTCTGCCAAGGGACTGTGTGGTGGCTGCAGGTGCATCAGTCTCCCCACGTTTTCAGACATTTCAAAAAATGTCTGAAAACATGTTTTGTAGACATCATCACCATCATTATTGACCGTTATACCTAGTGGTGTGTTAGGCAGCAAATTTGTTTTTTGCTGTTTCCGTAGTATAGTTGTTTTTTTTACGAGAGGAGTTACTAGTCCTATGTTCAACCCCCAAACTGAAGGACCTTTTTGGGCTTTTGAAATTAGTGTTGCCCTTCCCCTAGATGAGACACTCTCCTGTGTTAACAAGTTCCCTCTGGCCGAGGCAGCTAAAATTAGATAGAATGGTTTTGACTGGGATTTGAAAGTTGAGAAAGCTTTAGAAATGAATTTAGTATAAAAGAGCATTAGAAATGAATTTAGTATAAAAGAGCATTAGAAATAAATTGAGTTTAAAAAAAAGCATTAATCATGAATTAAGTATAAAAAGAGCATTTACTACTTTCTAATATAATAGGCTTTCTTAGAGTCAAGTCCCCAGCACTGGGGCTAAGCCGGACAATTCTTCTTGTTTAAAGATAAATTTTGAGGAAGTTTTACTATCTTTCAAATATAGAAAATAATGATTTGTATTTACTTTAATAAGACATAATTTGTCAGTGTTCAATCAAAAGATTATGGAACAAAAGATCAAGATTAAAGAGTTTTGTGGTGAAAAATGCTCCCTTGATGACCATAAAAGTTTCTAAGCTATTTGCACATTCATTTCTCTTTTAGGTATCTTATACACGGGTCAATAAATCTAATCATTTCTTCGAAATCCTCAGAAGAAATGAAGCACATAGGAGCAGCTTCAATGAATAAGCAACATAGAAAAATCTGTGTTAGAACCATAATCTGATATGACCCAATCTATCCTATAAATTAGAATTTCGGTCACCATTTAAATAAACTACCTTTTATTGTACTGTTAAATATTTAAGTTCATAATGCACAAGGGCCGGTTGATGTGGCCCAGTGGATAGATAATCGGACTTTAGAACAGTAGTATGCAGGTTCGAATCCAAGTTGTTCTGTCTATGTTGACATGTCGACTAATACCCCTGGGAAAGGTATGAATCACCATCTTCACTCCAGCTATGGATTAAATAGTTCAACTTGTGTTATTCAAAAAACTCTCGGCATTAAAATGACCTAAAAAGTTTGATATGCTGTTAAACACAAAACTAAAATAAAAAATAAAGCACAATTGTTTTTTTTTAGAATTCTTGTGATGAGGCTTGATAATTTGTATAATTATTTTGGAGCTTATTGTTCTAATCTTCATATTTGTTTAATTGTTCAAAAGTTTGTTTTTTGGAATTCTTATATACAGGGGTTAGACAAAATAATGGAAACACCTTGATATTTCTAAAATCTGATAGACCGGCCATTTTCATTCTTTTTTCCAATATAAAATATCTAAACTAAAAAAGATAAATTGAACCAATTAATTCAGGATAAAAATTAATAGAAATAAGAAAAAAATAAGATCTTTATAATTTATTTTCAATTATTATAAGTATTTTAAATTAGATACCGAATTCACATGTGTTTCCATTATTTTGTCCAACCCCTGTATTAGCAGCTATTTTTCCGTCTGAAGACAATATAAATTTGTTTCAATTGTCCAGAAAAACACTATATTAAATTATTAAATTATTTTTGGTCTACTAAGAGAACTTTTCTTTTTCTTATTCTGGTTCTTCTTGTTCTTCTTCTTCATCATCATCTTCTTTCTTCTCCTTCTTCTTCTTCTTATTCTTCAACTTCTTCAACTTCTTTTTGTTGTTGTTGTTGTTCTTTTTCTTTTTATTTGACTTTTTCTTCTTCTTCTTCTTCTTCTTCTTCTTCTTCTTCCCCTTCCTATTCCTAGTGTATCATATTTTCTCATTTCTAAAGACTTACTGTCACTTTACCTTTAAAGATCACCACCGGATGTTGTCAGTGTGCTAATGGCAGGTGTGCAAAGTGGACACAGCGTGGTGAAAAACCCGGGGAGGTGTTGCACCGTACAGTCTTTGATTGAAGTGGCTCATAATCTGCAGGAAAATCAGAGGAGATTTGTTGTCACTTTGACTCTAGCAAAAACACTGGTGTGTGTGTGTGAGAGAGAGAGTGAAAAAGGGGGGGGAGAGAGAAAGAGAGAACGAGATTGAGAGAGAGAGAGAGAGAGAGAGAGATGGAGAATAAGAGAAAGGGAAATAGAAAGAAAGAAATGAATGTGTTTTTTTTTATTTTTCTTTGCACACCTACGGTATTATTTAGTGCTGATCTCGCGTGACTTTGTGGAGGAAAAACACGCGCGAAAACACACAGCGAAAAATTGCTAGCGTGACGCGATCTAATTTCTAAAAAGTCTTCGTTGCTCCGGGAATTGAGGCAAATCTTCACAAACAATTTCAACAACTTGGAATAAAAGAATGCAATTATTTAACTGCGTTCCTAGGCAAACGAGACTCGTTGGCATTGCCCTCATATCTTCAGATAATGGGGGCGGTCTGCGTGGGCACAGTGGACAGGCAGTCGGGCTTTCGAATCGTAGTACGCGAGTTCGAATTCAAGCTAGATTTACATATCCAAATAGATTCGAAATTTTTTTAAAAGATATTGTAGCATTGGTAAAAGCTCGGGCTCTGGAATCGTATTACGCGAGTTCAAGTTCCATTAAGATCCATTAGTTCCACTTTAGCAGCCTCGGGCAGATGGGGCTCATTAACTCGGGAGAGCAGCTCATCTTGGTAAGGGTAACACAGTGGATAGACAATTGACTTCGGAATCGTGGTACGCGAGTTCATTTAGATTTACACATGCAAATTGATTTAATTTTTTTATTTTAAAGATGTTGTTGCTCTCAACATTGCACAGTGGAATGGCAGTTGGCTTTGGAATCGTAGTACACGAGTTCGAATACGAGTTAGGTTTACACATGCAAATAGATTCAAAATTTTTATTTTAAAGACATTATAGCAGTCGGCATTGCACAGGCAATTGACTTAGAAATCGTAGTCCAAATAGACTACCCATCACATTGTGTATATCATTAAAGGAAATTATTTATTTCATTTTGCTTTTTTTTATTTTGCTTTGCTTTTCTTGTGGGTGTTTTTGTTTGTTTGTTTGTGTTTGGGGACATATCAACCTTTTCAGGTAATTTAAGGCAGAGAACAATGATTTTCGACAAAACTTTCTCTTTTGTTAAGATATAATAAAAATGTTATGAGTATTTATCAATGTTTGATTGTGTTTAACAGCATATCAACGTTTTTAGGTCATTTAATGCCAAAGACAATCATTGTATACACATATAGTTAATTTCCTTTTTTAATAACACAAGGGTCGCTGTTTAACACAAAGCTGGAGGAAATGAGGAAATGAAATGCGCTGCGTATAAACAAGATGTCTTTTATATATATATATTTTTAGTTAAATATAATAATATATAATATAATATATAATATGATATATATAAATATAATTAATAATTTAATATAATATATATATAATATAATATAATAGTTTTTTAGTTTAATATAATAATATATAATACAATATATAATATAATATATATAAATATAATTAATAATTTAATATAATATGTATAATATAATATATAATATAATATAATAATTTTAAAGTTTAATATGATAATATAATATATATAAATATAATTAATAATTTAATATAATATATATAATATAATATATAATATAATATAATAATTTTTAGTGTAATATAATAATATATAATATATTATATAATATAATATATATAAATATAATTAATAATTTAATATAATATATATAAAATAATATATAATACAAAATAATAATATAATATAAAACTACAATTATAGTTTTATTTTTCAAAAAAAGTTACAGGATGTTGGGTCTCAGAAAAACACAAGGATCGTATTCTTATAAGTACAAGTATGATAGCTATTTAGTCGGGCATCAACCCAAGTAAGGCACAAGGCCGTTTTTACGTGCTCTGTATACATGGGCATTTTGCCTTCAGCGTTGCCCTTCACATAGATAAGGTTATATTTACTTGGTCAAGCGCCAACACAAATTAGGCACAATGCCGTTTTTACGAGCTCTATATATCTGAGATTTTTGCATTCACCTAGATGAAATGCTTCTCCCAATTAACGAGCCCCATTAGCCCGAGGCAACTAAAGGTCAATGTAATGGTTTTGACTGGGATTTGAACTCACGTTGTACGATTATAAATTCCAAGTTTTTACTAATGCTCCACATTTGTGAGCCAAAAGTCTACAAGAATATAAAACAAACTTGGTGAGCAGTACCAACCAATTTTAGCACAAGGCCATTTTAAAGGTGAATGCAATGGTTTTGACTGGGATTTAAACTCGTGGATTACAATTCCAAATTCCAAGTCTTTAGCAATGCTCCAACCTTGCCAGCCAAAGGCCTAGAAGAATATAAAACATATTTGGTGAGCAGCACCAACCAAGTTTGGTACAAGGCCATTTTTAAGGTGCATGAGATGTTATTTTTAATCATTGATTTGAACTCGCATACTATGATTCGAGAGCCCGAGCTTTTACCAATGCTACACCTCCACTGCCTACAAGAATATAGATAGACGTTTAGATCGATTTTGCGTTTAAACCCTTTTTGTTGCCCCTAAACTCTGGCTGATAATGAAACAGGGAAACTGAAAGAGCACGCGTACTAAGATGCATGCTAACATGAAATCGTGTCGAAGACTTCTTTTTTTAACCATTATTTTAAATCTTTCTTCCTTTTTTTCATTTTATGTTATTTTAAAATGTTTATTTTACTTTTTATGTTATTAGGTTGGCAACTAAGTTCTTGCCGTTTTGTTTCAATCTATTACTGTTAGTTTTCTTTATATATAAACATATATATTAGGTTGGCAACTAAGTTCTTGCCGTTTTGTTTCAATCTATTACTGTAAGTTTTCATTTCAAGGGAAAAGTTAAGACAGAAAGAGGGAGTGAGAGAAAAAGTGTGTGTGTGTGATAGAGAATGGATGAGAGAGAGATCTATACGAGAGTCAACGTGTCTGTGTATTAGAAAGAGAGAATGTGTATGAGAGAGAGTAAGAAAACAAAAAGAAGAGTGCGTTTAATAGAATTCAGAACCGTAGTACGCGGGTTCGAATCCAACATGTTCCGTCTACGTTGAGATGTCAACTAATACCCTCTGGAAAGGTCTGAATCTATATCAGCCCAAGGATCATGAAGCAAAAATGACACAGCAATATTTTGACCCTAATATGTTACTCTACCATAACTGCTCTGTTAAATTTGATAAGTTAGGGTTCAAAGGATTAAGGATTCAAACTATAAATTGATTTTTATGGTAAGCATCATGATACACTAGGACCAAACATTTTGTTTAAAGCCTTACACTAAAATTGTGTTATTCATTCATTGGCGGTAACTCGTAGTCGAGTATGACTGTCCTCCGTCTTTGTTCTGTGAACCCTTTCGGGAGGATGCTTGCGTGTGATGTCTTTTGGCGATGCACCTGCAGTCACCACACGGCCCCTTGCCAAGGTGGACCTGGTTCCAATCGCATGGAGAGAACTACAAAGAATGGAAGCCATCCTCTGTTGCAGCCTTCTTCTGCCTTCAGTGCCGCTGTGTCACTGTGGACATCATCAACCACATCCGCCGTTGAGGTTTTGCACTATTTAGCCCTTAGCTAGAGTGAAGATAGGGCTTCATACCTTTCCCAAGGGTATTAGTCGACATCTTAACGAAGACGGAACAACTTGGATTCGAACTCGCGTAGTACGGTTCCGATGTTCGATTGTCTATCCACTGGGCCACGTCGACTGCCTTTTGACCCTAATTTTGACCCTACTGTAACTGCTCTGAGTGACTACTTGGTAACTTTGATAAGTTAGAGTTTAAAGGTTTAAGGGTTGAAACTATAAATTGATTTTTTTTCACTTTAGCAGCCTCGGGCAGATGGGGTTCGTTAGCTCGGGAGGGCAGTTCATCTAGGTGAAGGGTAACACCGAATATATAAAGCCCGGGTAAGAGCACGTAAAAATGGCCTTGTGCCAAACTTGGGGGTGCTCACCAAGTAAATATCATACCTGGGCACATTTCTGTTTAACCTGTGTCAGTCTATGTAAACAAATGACTCTGACAATCCAAATTTTTCTTTTTTGTTTCCACAACATCTCACTCTTAACTATTGGTCATTTGATTTTCTGGTTTCTTCATAAATTTGATAATTTACTCTTTTGTCTTTGTGTATGTCATTAATCACACTACCTACTCAAAAGTGGTTGACAGTTAACTTCGAAAGTGTTTCTCATTTTCACTTCTCTTTCATAATTGTTGTGGGGACATACACACCCTCATAACATCTAAGATAGACTCGTCCATTAAGCATATAACCAGCAGTTTAGACCTGCTCAACTAAAGCTTCCCCCAGACATTGCAAAGCTGATTCCCGATGGACTTACTAATCCTTTTTCTGTACCACTAACCCCAATCGATATAAATGTCCTTAATTTCACCAAGTCGTCGTGTTCCTACTTTCACCACCCTCAACAATAATCACATCAATAAACCTACAATCATATAAAATAATGGAAAAATCAAATCTGTAAGGATTGAATATTTCTGAAAAGAAAACATTTTCTGAATTTGGTTTCGTAATAAGTTCTTCATTTCATTATTCCAGGATTGATTCAAAGACAATCACTTGGAAAAATTTACCAAATCTAATTTTTTAAATAATTAAGAGATAATTTGCAGGAAGTTTTAAAAAATGGAAGTTAATTTTATTCAAAATAAATTGAATAAATCTTTCATAAGATCCATTTTTGCAATCTTTTTATACAATTTGTGTTAAAATGTTCAAATTTAACTTCTATGTAGTTTGTCAAATACATAGATCTTAAATTTTTTTTTTTTTTTTTTTTAATTTTCAAATGAATATGGAATATTTTTTCAATATCCCCCAAAATATTTTTGATTTTGTACAAATATAATCTGTTTATTCATTTGTATTAAAAAGTATAATGCAAAATTAGTGTTCAATATTTAATAAAAGTATTTCAAATATTTTCTTTTTAGAGTTTTCTTTAATTTCTTAACTAAACATGGATAATAAGAAAATGTGTTCAGTTATGTTTGCTATAACTTTCTTTTATGACTGAATGTGGTATACTTTTAATTTTCAAAACTATATCTTTATTATTACATAAGGTCATTGTATGATTATTGCTTATAATTTATGTGTGGTATTGTAATGTTTTGTTTTTAGTTTCAATTTGATTAAAAAAAAAAGGAATTTTCAAAGATTATTTTTCATAGCAAAATTTGTATGTGTTTATCATACCAACTTTATTTTATTTTGATTTTTTTTCTGTCTGTTCTATCAATTGAGTTTTTATAAGTTAAACTTAATTCTATTCACAATACATGGAACTTGTTACTTTTGTCAGTTGATCTAAACCATTCACCATTTTGGTTATCTCTTAATATTAAACATGATAATCCCATCTTAGTCTAAGCAAAAGTATCAGCTCACAAATTTTATCTATTATATAATGAACTTAAAATGCATACACGAACTCAATAGATTGTCATTTAAAAGACTTGTTTTTTCTGTTGAAAATTACACTTTTGTATGGATTATTTTGTGAAACTGGTCACATTTTAATGTCTGCAAATGGTATAGTACATACACAAATGATTGTTTTTCTGTAAAATTTTCATCAAAAACCAAAAATTAAATTTGTATTAAGTTTTCAGAATGTTGTCTTTGTCTTTATCTTCACAATGTTTGAGTCAATGCATTTTTTTTCAAGTGACTGAACTTAAAAACCTTCATGTCATAATCAGAAGGTTTCAAAGAATTATAAATTTAACCCTTTATTCAATCCACAAGTATAGGCTGTTCTCTTCTCATTCAGTAAATCATGAGTCAGTAGAAGTGTAATGTCTTTGATTTGTATTATTAATTATTATTGCCTTTACGTGGAATAGAAACCCTCAACTTCACTTAATTCTCACTTAGAACTTTAAAAATTCAACACTTTTATCTATTGTTCCGTGAGGCTGAAGAGTACCTTAGCCAAAATATAGTGAAGATAACAATAATGATGAAAACAACAGTTTGAGAACTCACTATGCAAATTAACATGCCTTATCTTAAAGATTGCAAAATAAAATGAAATAAATATTTTGAAAAATGAAAGAGAAATAAAATATTAGATGTTCTCAATGCATGAAAATTTGCTGTATTTTTCTGGATGGAAATTTTACTTTCTTATTATTTACTGCATTTGATTCTTTATATTTTTCATATCTGATGAATTATCAGATTTACAGTCAAATGAAAAAAACTATATAAAAAATTCAAATTCAAAAGTATAAAACATATTGCAATAAAATCTTCTAACATAATATAATTTAATTAAAAATCTATTTGACTTATAAATTAGTATAAAATAAATATTCTTTTAGGAGAGGAAATTTCATCTTTATTTCAATTATCTTCTTTTGATATTAAAAAATATCAAAACCCTATCCTAACCTTTTTTTTATATTAAAAAATCAGTTTTTGTTTATTTTTGGTAAAAAAATTAAAAAAATGGTATTATCAAAAATGATCTTTGAATTCCCTTTTTTTTTTTTGATTAGAAAATTAATGTTGTTTCAGTGCCGTTCTTCCAATGAGTTTAAAGCTTGTCAAATGTGTAAATGTTTTTGAAATATTTTTTCTTTTATATTTTATTTATTTATTGTAAAATTTGTTGCTTCTTTGTAAATAATAATAATTTCTTGAAAAAATGTGTTTCAATGTCTTTTAGGCATTCAGATTAACTCCTGAGACCTGGTAGAATATTAGTTTAGGATGATGATTGTTTTTAGATATGGAGGCAGGGTTCGCACAGGCTCTAAAAAGTCTTTAATTATCAAGCTTGTTTTGCAAAGGCCTTCCTATTTTTGTTATTACCTTGACATGGCTTTAAAAATGTTTTGAAAATTGTATTTTTTATGTCAGTCAAAATGTAACGTGACGCCAGAGTGGATTCGTCGTGTTGTGGCCGGTACTTACATCCGTGTCGACGGACAGTCTATGTTGGCTGGTAGGGTCGAGCTAGAATCTGAAAGGGCTACTTACGGTTTTACCGATGTATAATTTTCTGGGCCCTTCCAAAGATTCCAGGAGAGGAGCGTCTCCCTGCTGTTCATCTTCGTGCTGTTCTCCAAAGTTGTTGATCTGGAATTTGAAAGTATTTAACAACATGAAAACAGACATTTTTTGGTTAGCCATTTATTACAGCCATTGTGGATGTCCCTGGCTTCTATCGCCCTCTCTAAATCTATATGTGGCGTTTATGTCTTTTATATTCAGTGTGACGTCAAGATCGAGATCGCACAATCATTGACGACACTGACTGACACTCACACCATGCCTCATATTGCTACAAATATCTGTGTTGAAATATTTAAAATAAAACCCAAATAAATACATTCTTCTGAAAGTGCATTGTATTAATTTTGACGCTGCTGAAACAAGAGTTACATGTCTTTATCACGTAACTACCTTATTTCTTACGTATACTTTACAGATCCAGTCAAAGTGAAATAAAAAATGAATTAAAGTGATTTTTCCTGCTATCAATTACAAAGGAATTTGGTTTATTATTGTTCATACATCAAATTTTGTTTTGAAAACTTGAATAGTTTTTTTGAGAAAGCCTTGAAATGCGCTTAAAAAAAGACATTGAAAAACTGTATGAACTTTGTTGTAAAAAATTTTTTTTTTAAATCAAAGATGGAAAATTTTTGATAAAAAGAATTATTAATCTTCAAATAAACACTTGGTCACAAAACTATTTTCAGTATAAATGTACAAATTTTAATTTAAGAAACTTTTTAACATTCTTTTTTTTTTTTTTTTCTTTCAGTATATTTTTTTCTTTTATATTAAAGAAAAAAGATTATCTTTTTATGCTAGATATTTAACTATTTAAAAAATTTAATTTTAATGTGCTGATTTTTTATGAAATCGTGGGGGGGGAATCTTTATACTTTGTTTTATTCTTGAATACTTTTTTTCTTTGATTAAATCTACAGCATTTTTTTTTATAATTCATTTTGCCATCTTGCTTGTTGTAATTAGGAATTTAAACTAATTTTGATAAAATTTCTGTTTTTTCACAATATTTGAAAATATTTGATATTTATAGAAAAATATCATTTATGATCTTTTTGGGTGGCAACCCTTTGACAGTCTTATGGACTGTCCCATGATGTCACTTCTGAGTAGACAGGATCTACTTGCAAAGCCAGTCAGCAGTTGGAACCCAGAAGTGATAGTTCATTACATAAACTGTCCTTTCAGTTGAGCAGTGTATTCACTCAATAACCATACCAATGTATTGAATTAAATATACTGATTGTTACACTGTTAAAATATCTTCTTGTGTTTATTTCAACTAACCCAACATTTTGACTATACAACAAATATGCCTTAATGAAACAATTTACTCAGGTCATAAATACATCATTTGATACTTCCTTCATGCAATTTTTACTTTCTATAGTTATTATACATCTACAATTTAGTATTTCTCAATATTTGCACTTTGGCCATTAAATACTAAGAATTAATTTTGATTGAGTTGTGATTCTCGATATTCTTTTCAAAGCCTTAGCATTATTATTGTCAAAATGTTCATATATATATATATATATATATATATAATCCCTACATGATTATAATTTTAAACTGTTATTTATGAGGTTATCATAAGGTTGTCTTTGATCCAATCTGAAAACTTGGTATTGCTTTGTTTTACATTCTGTATAGTCCTATAGTTATGGTATATTTGATTTACTTAAGGAAGCCCCTCCCCCAACCTAATCTGATTCTTTTTTTTTTTTTTTTATTAATAAGTAGAAAATTAATAATTGTCTATTATTTCTATTTGTTTTTTTTTTTATTTTTTTAATTAATCTCTTTATATTTTTTAATTAATCTCTTTATATTTTTTGATTAATCTCTTTATATTTTTTGATTAATCTCTTTATATTTTTTGATTAATCTCTTTATATTTTTTGATTAATCTCTT